>JAOSBO010000002.1:35560655-35572838 GCA_027563915.1 Erythroxylum rotundifolium
GGGAATAAGGTGAGATGCTTGAGAAGTGATAGGGGAGGAGAATATGTTTCAAATGAGATGAAGAAATACTTCGAAAAAGAAGGGATCTTTCATCAATTTTCTGTAGCCTACTCACCACAGCAGAATGGATTTTCAGAGAGGAAGAACAGGAGCATAGTGGAGATGGCTAGATCGATGATGGTTGGGATGAAGGTACCAAGGAAATTATGGCCTAAAGCATGCTATACAGCAGTGTATTTGCAAAATAGACTGAAGACCAGATCAGTGGAAGGAAAAACTCCATTTGAAGTCTGGTTTGGAGTGAAACCAAAGGTGCAACATTTGAGGGTATTTGGATGCATAGCATATATGCATATTCTTGAAGCTAAAAGAACCAAGTTGGATGAGAAAGCAATCAAAGGAGTTATGATGGGTTATAGTGGAGAGTCAAAAGGATACATGATTTACAATCCAGAAACAGGAAAAATTCTGGTATCCAGAGATGTGAGATTTGATGAGAATGAAGGATGGAAATGGGAAGAACAAGTTAGTAGAAATTCTGGAAGAGTAGAGATTGAATTTCCACTGAATACTGTCAATGATGATGAAACAATAGGAGAGGATAGTGGTGATGGATCTCAGGAGGAGACAATTCAATTAGATCCACAAGGTTCCAATGACTCGGGTAGTGATGGAATTCAGGAGGAGAACTCATCAAGTTCTGAAAATGGAACCTCAAGCTCAGATAGTGCCCACAAGACAAGAGACCTAGCCTCCATTTATAGTGAAACTAACCCCTTGTTTGATTTCAGGCACAATGTAGCAGATGAAGGAGAAATAGATGATGCCTTGACAATTTTTGAATGTGCCTTGCTTGCTAGTTCAGAACTGAAGTCATACAAGCAACCTATCAAGCAAGGAGTGTGGCAAAGCTCAATGGATGAAGAAATAAAGGCAATTGAAGAGAATGGAACATGGTTGTTGGTGGATTTACCTAGTCCAGAAACTAAGGTTGTAGATTCGAAGTGGATTTACAAAGAAAAGTTGAATCCGAATGGTTCAATTAACAAATACAAAGCAAGACTTGTTGTGAGGGGATATAAGCAAGAATATGAGATTGATTATACAGAAACTTATGCTCCAGTAGTAAGGTTAGACACTGTGAGGCTGTTGTTCGCCTTAGGAGCAAACAATGGGTGGAAAGTCCATCAACTGGATGTGAAGAGTGCATTTCTGAATGGGATGATGGATGAGGAAGTGTATTTGAAGAAACCTGAAGGTTATGTGAAGGAGGGGCAAGAGCAGAAGGTGTATAAGTTGGTGAAGGCATTGTATGGCTTGAAACAAGCTCCAAGAGCTTGGTATTCGAGAATTAACAATTATTTGTTGCAAAGTGGATTTCAGAGAAGCAAGAGTGAAACTACGCTTTATGTTAAAACTTATGGTGAAGGGAAACTGATATGTTCAGTATATGTTGATGATCTGCTGCTAATAGGTACTGAAGATAAGCTTGCAGAAGACTTTAAGGAATCAATGAAATCAGATTCCAAATGAATGATTTGGGGGAGATGAGGTACTTCTTGGGACTGGAAATATAACAAAGAGAGGATGGGATCTTCATTCATCAAAGAAAGTATGCTGAGAAGTTGATTGAAAAATTCAGTTTGAAAGAGAGTAGCGGCATGACAACACCTATGGAACATCAGTTGAAGTTGGAAGCTACAAAACTAGGTGAGCAATTTGATGAAACCTATTATAGAAGCATGATTGGTTCCTTAATGTATTTATGTGCATCAAAGCCAGACATTGCATATGCTGTGAACATTTTAGCTGGTTTCATTCATAATCCTTCGAGACATCATGCATTGTATGCTAGGAGAGTGTTAAGGTATGTAAAGCATACTGTCAATCATGGGATATAGTATGGAAGAAGGAAAAATGTGGAGTTGTATGTATTTAGTGATGCAAGCTATGCTGGAAATGATGATTGCAAAACTAAGAGTGGATATTGTTGTAGTTTGGGGACTGGTATTTTTGCATGGAGTTCAAAAAAGCAAAGAGTAGTTGCACAGTCCACAGAAGAGGCTGACTATGTAGCTATGAATATGGCTGTTAAACAAACTTAATGGTTGAAGAAAATTCTAATGGATGTAGATGAATTGAGAGGAAAATGCGTGACCATTTATTGTGATTCTAGTGCAGCAATTGCAATGCAGAAAACCCATCTGATCATATGAGAACTAAGCATATGAGAGTGAAGTATCATTATATGAGAGAATTGATTGAAGAAAAGGATATTAAGATGGCTTATTGTAGATCAAGTTTTCAGCTTGCGGATTTGTTCACCAAAGCCTTACCAAGATGGAGGTTTCAATCCTTAAAGAAGATGATAGGAATGCAGGCTCCACAAAACAAAGGAGGAGCTGTCAAAATGAATTGTTTTGTGCAGTCTGAAATATTGAAGATGGTGGAGGAATTAGCTATGTCAGTGAAGATAAGGAAGAAAAGAAGGCTGAAAGGGAAGCAAAAGGATTCTACGTGCAAATGGAAATTGAAAATGATGATTCTTGGCATAATTCAAGGTTGCATAGATCGAAGAAATGAAGGTCAAGTCTTGATGAGTGAAATTCAATGCAAAGAGGAAGATGAAGAGAAGATAGAAGCAGCTATGAAGATTTCAGAAAATGCAGATTGAAGAAGAACAAAATAGAAGAAGAAATGCAGAGCAAGAAGAATAGCAAGCAAAAACCTAAAACTACATTCAAGAAGAATAATCAGTGTAATCAAGATTGACTAGAGTTAAACAAAACATGTGTAGCTGGCACATCATGCATTTCACTCTTTTACCTAAGAATCAGATTTTCAATGTCAGGATTTTGTCTCCTGAAGAATTAATTGGCTGTTAAAGAGATTAGTTTCTATTTTGGTAAAAGACAAATTGTTCACTTTTATGTTTTGGAAAATGAGGAAATGCTTGTACTAGTCTAGTTTTATTTTTCAGATTATGCCTTTATCTTTCAGTCATTTCCAAAAATTGTATCAGAATGCTTTAGAGCTAATACAAAGCTCATCTTCATTCCTTTCAAGTTGTAAAAGAGAAATACAAAAGGGTCATCAGTACAAAGCTTTCAGATCACTTTTATCCATTTTTCCTTGTTGTGTTCATCTTGTTTTCTTTTGTTTTTCCAGAAGCAAAAAAACAATTTAGAAGTAGTATAACTGAAGTAGTACATTACACAAAACAAAAGTTTTGCTCAAAACCAGAAGTTGTTATTTGGATTCCATATGAGAGTGACACCAATTCTTCCAATTACATCAAAACATTAACCAAATACACAGAACGTGAAATAGAGTGTCTATTACAATCTGTGAGTTGCAAGAAAGAAGACAACATTCGAAGTTCATCAGCAGCTGTAACATATTTCCACTGGTTGGTGCAGACATGAACAGTACCCAGACGTGAACAGTACCACATGTATTTGAAGAAAGGTTTAAACCAGAAAAGCTTGTCTTCCAGCAGAGGTGAAGGAGGTACATTCTTCAACCTTCAAGAGTGCACCTTCAAGAGGACGGTGTTGTTCTTGTATTTTGGTATGCCTTTTATTCTTCTTGGACGTCTCTTATTATGTGTTTCAACGTCTCACACCCATTGCCTGTGCATTGTCGTTTCCTGCATCTTAGCTGTGTGTCTGCATTGTCATTTTGGACTCCTTGTTTCCCACTCTGCTAGCATGTTTGGGTCTCTCCCTACTTGCTGCATACATATTCTCCTTAGTTGTGCGCTTCATGTTCCACGTCCCTCGTGTGCAAAACCATGCACATGTGGTTGTCCATCATGTTGTTGTCATTTTTAGTCTATTTTGGATCATTATTCTTGCATCATTTTTGGTCCAATGTTTCTTATCAAGCTATTGCATACCTTCCTCCATCTTCGGTCTAGCATAAATTACTATCCCCATGCATATTGTTGCACAACCATGACACACACATTCACAGTTGTGCAACTTTTCCAACATGACTGTGAGACATTTTAATGCTTCATTCTTCATTTTCTTGTCTTCTTCTTGCTCCAAGAAGAAAAAGTATTGTAAATATTCAGAAAATGACCCAAATATCATCTTTTTGAATTGCACCTAAAATCACATATGAGTCAAAAAGAGTATCTTCAGTAATTTCTTGTCATTAATCGCTAAGTATTATGAAATAATTATACAATCAATCAAGCACATATTAATGTCACTTTGTAAATAGTTTACAAATTTGATTAATTGAATCAATAGTTAACGGTAGATAACTAATATGATTTGATTTAAAAAAAGTAGACATTATTTATATGCTCTGTCTAATCAGAACATTGTATGATGAAAAGATTGAATTATGCAAAAAATCATACATGAAATGTTTATTCAAAACTACTTTGACATTCCTAAATATTTGTGTGGTCATGATACATTGCTAGACGTCAATTTTGATCTATGATTATAGATTATTTCATTGGAGAATTAAAAATAGATTCAAAGGGGTTTTAATTTATCTAATTCAATTATGAATTATAATTATAATTTATAATTATTGCCAACGTTCAGGAACCTAATAGGTCTCACATAAAGAACAAATTGTAGAGAGTAAAAATATTTTTAATCAAGTTGGATTTGATTGTAAAGTTTGAGAAACTTTATGATTAAATATAAGATATTTAATAAATAAGGATTAATAAAAAATATTGGATCTTATTTAGGAATAATTGGTTTTTAATTAGAATTATTTGTAATTTTAATTGAAATTAGAATTTAATTTCAATTAAATTACTAAAATGTCCAAAATTTATTATAAATATGCTTAAGCTCTAGTGGAGCTAACACTTGTTGCTTAACTCTCTTTATAAAAGTTACAAAGTTCTCTCAACTTGTTCTGTGGATATTGTTAGATGCCAAAAACTTTTATGACTACGATGGTTAAGATGAGCTAGTTTTAGTAACTATTTAGGGATATAACAATAATATGACCAAGCTTCAGAATAAGGTACAAATTACGATTCATACTTTATTATGATTTATACGTTAAATCATTTTATAAAATTAAAATGATGTTGGATTTCAAGAAATCAATATACAAAGTTTCCAAATTATCTTATTATGGTCAAGATTTGATGCCATACTGATTTCTCAATAATTCTCACATTAATAGACAATATTAGTTAACAAAAAAATTTTAAATCATATTTTCAAATATTTTTAGGTTTGTCAAATTGTTAACTCATTCACTTGGTAAAATTTTGACTTAAACTCCTTCTAAAAGTTTCACAAAGAATTTTTAAAGATTTAGATGATTTTTTAAAATCAAAACCTTAAATCTCTTGATGATTGAAAAGATATATGCATGAAGATATAAAATGATGTATTTATGCATGATGAGCCCCTAAAGATATAAGATAACCAAGAAATAGATATAAGAAAGCTCACACTTATATTTATACACTTGTAAAACATTACGATAACCAAGTAAGATATTACACTTGTAATGCTTTCAATCTTCTTTGATCTTTGTTTTATTCTTCGCTTAAATGGACTTGAAGCTCATGAGTTGGTTTAATCCTTATATCTTATCATTAATGAAAAATTGATGCTCCATTTAGATCCATAGTTTTCATGAAGTATCTATTAGCTTAATTTAGCACATTTCTTGAATAATCTTCTTGTTATCATCTGTTAATGCATTGAAAAATTAATCAGTAGTAGCAATTGTGTTCTATTATCAAAAAAACATATATTAAAACCTCCCTTTATTTAATATCCATATATTTTTTAAAAAATTATGTTAAAATTAGAAGGACATGATGATAGTATAGGCTTGAAGATAATATACTTGAAAATTTGATCTACTAACACCATGGTCAAAGCTATGCTGTCAACTTTTAGAAATGCACCAATGAAATTCATTGAGACTAATAACCACTATCTTTTCGGAATGGGCAAAGGTTGTATCAATCTTAATTTGTTCCTTCTCTCAAATTTTATCTAATTGACAAACAATGTTGTCTTCTATATTTGGCTAGTAATAAGAATGAGAAAAGAGCACTAATGTCTGTTGAACTCTTAGGTAACTAAACTATTGAGTCGTGCATCTTTATGAAAATTTTCTTCTACAAGACACCAAATTTTGGAACATATAACTAACTAATTTTTTAAAACTTGCTACTTTTGTCATTATTAATCCATTATTGTTGAGTTACTATCTTTCACATGCTAAAATATTTTGTTATAGGTGTTGTATAAGGGTATCACTGCTTTGATTATTGTAGAAAATATATTTGGCTCAAGTTGAGGCTTTCAGGGTTATAAAGACTTTCTTTCTACATAATGCATCAATAACATTGTTTCTTTTTCTTAGATTATGCTCTCATATGAAGTCATATTCTATAAGAAGCTTCTATCATTGGGATTACTTTTTGGATAATAGTTCTTTAAAAAAAAAGCGTTAGCAATATTATTTATCTAGACCAGAAGTTTGGTTCCAAACAGGTGGATCATTCAAGTATCAAGTCATTATAACACTACCAATATAACCTTTTCATGTGTCAAATACCACTTCTTAGCACCAGTTGAATTTTAGCCCTCGAAGGCTTTAAGATGATGTAATACTACCAATAGCTTTGTCAAAAGAATCATTGTTACCTCAAATGGGATATTGAAGTATGATAACCTTAGGATAACTTTTATGAAAATTATATCTTTCAACCTTTCAAAAGATTCTTAGTGTGATTATGATTAGTAACATGCTTCTTCTTTAACAAGTTGGTCAAAGGTGTTTCTTTCTTTGATGTTCCTATAATGAATTGATGATGCTACTTTATTAAACTAATAAAGTTTCAAAATTATCACATTTTTGTAAAAACTTGCCAATCAACAATAACTTATACTCTTTTTGGATCTATTTACATTTTTTTATTCACTAAGTGTCTTAACAATCTAATTTATAACTTATATTTCTTTACCTTTATGTATAAATTATATTTTAACAAGTATTCAAACACTTACCTTAAGTGTTGTTTATCTTTTATTATATTAATATCTTACAACACCATGATATAATTTAAATATATCACGACAAAGTTGTTCAGGAAGTAATACAATACGCCATTCATTAAGTTACAAAAATTTGCAGGAGCATTTATTAAACTGAGTGATATGACTAAGAATTCATAAGAATTATATTGAGTTTCACATGTAATTTTCTATTCATTGCCTTTAATAATTTGAATTCTTTAATACCTACTCTTAAAACCTAACTTTGTAAACATAAAAAACATGGATAACTTGTCCATCAAGTTTTAAACTAAAAGCATAAGATATTTATTCTTAATACTTACCTTGTTTAAGACTATATAGTCAATCCACAGAAACAAATCTTTATCTTTCTCATTTTATAAAAGAATTAAGGTAACAAAGAGAGATTTAGATGGATCGATGAACCTCATCTCAAACTGTTTAACTAAGATGCTTTCTCAATTCCTCCAACTTTAATAGAGACATCTAATAAGGGTATAGAATGGAGGAAGGAAAATATAACAAGGTCGATCTTGTGATTGATTTCTTAAAAAGTAAGAATTATTATTTTCTAAATTTGGAGGCATCTGATCACTAAAGCCTCTCAATGCTACCAGAATTACATAGAAACTTCCTTCGTATAATTTTTTACAATCTTATATATAGTTAAAAGATAAGTTTCCTACCTATATTAAGGCTTTTTTAATGCTTATAATTGAAACATGTGCCACATTTGTTATTTTTTGTCGCTCCTTTGGAACTATAATAATTGACAAAATCGCTCCTTTGGACCTATAATAATTGACAAATTTAAATTTTTGTTCATACATTACCTATGAGGTGGGGTGTAGCTCCACCTTTGTTACTCTATAAATGATTTAAAATTTCTTGCATGTATCACCATACTATTGAATTTTTCACTTTAAATTTTCATACTCATAAGAACATTATAGGTGGCTCCTACCACTTTTTTTCATTGGGAATTTACTTAACTTCATTCTCAACTTTTGTGATATTTACTTTGTTATGAAGAAACAACTGGCTCCAATATTAAGAATGGTCATAAGTCCTCTTATTAACTTGTAACCTACATACATAACTAATCAAACGACTAACTTTAGTACTTATCGTATTAAGTAAAGCACCAAATGAAGACTAACTTCTAAAGAATCATTCTTGCCTTATTGTTTTGTTATCAAGGTATTCAAGGTTCTCCCTCTTTAAATAGTCTTAAGTAAAATAAGTTATGATTTAGATGAAGCATCTTTGGCTCTTCCTTAAAGCTCTTTCATCTTGCTTCAATTGTCCATATTTCTTGGATTTCCTTTTATGAACCTACTCCTTTTAACCAACTTTGTACTCTTTTTATTCTTCCCCTAACCCTTATTTTGATAATCATTGGTTTTTGAGTTTTGGGAAGACAAGAAGGAGGCTTTAGTATCCTTAAGTAATAAAAAATATACTAAAGAACCAATAGTTGGAATTGCTTCCATAACATTCTTTATATTTCATAGTCACAAATCTATTTGCACCATTGGATTATAACTCAAATAAAAATTTGAAAGAGTTTATCCCTTTGGACATGTCATCAATATTCAACATCAATAAACTAAATTATTTCTCATATTCTTTCATCGATTTGTCGTCATTCATCTACTTTAAGGCATTGTCACAAGTTAAATAGTGTTGTTTTAAATAAATTGATCTCTTAACTCCTTTATTTTTCTCCCATACATCAACAAGAGAATAACTAGTATTGATTTCAACAAAGTTTCTCATTCTCCACCAAAGCTTAGTGGCACCAGTTAGGTATATTATAGTGACATTAACTTTCTCCTAGCTACTTTAGTAATAACAAAGTACTGATCCATATTCCACAAAAGTTTTAAGATTCTTAGCATTTTGATTATCTTAAAAAACTTTAGATTTATACACCTTTGATATACAAGGACTTGTTTAAGTATTATGGTTCTAAATTTAACATCTTCTCATGCCTTCACCAAGTTTGCTACCTTTATCACGACTTCCACTTGATCTTTCAATAGTTGGATTTGACTCTCTAAGAGTTCAAATAGAGATAAGTATAAGGCAAATTCCTCTTATTCATTCATATGTATAGATCCAATTAGTGGTTTCACTCAAGAAACACACTTGTTTATACTGCTATCTCCTATTATTTGGACATTAAGAATGACTTTAATGTCAATGATTATGTAGACTTTGATAAGACCATCAAATTCAAACTAAATAATACCAAAATAATCATATAATAATTGAGTTTTTATAGCTCAACTCAACTTTAGTCTTGTATTCATAAATATTTTTCATATAAAAGATTAAAGACACAAGTTTGTTTATATTAGCCAAACAAAATAGGTAATAAAATATAAATAATACATTAAAAATAATGTATAATTGTCAACCTTTATTAACTATCAAAATAGTTACTAAAGAATAGTGACTCTTAACTCTCTTTTTATTGAAAGCCTCACTCAAATGGGCAATATATAGGCATTTAGAGATTTAATGGCCCAGAATACAAAAAGGTAGGTGAAAACACTAAATACACTAACTTAATTGGTTGACATTCCTAAACACTATAATAAAACTAATTTATTAAGTGGTTAACACATCCTACCATTAAGTTCACTACTAAGTAAATAACATATGCTAAAAATAAAGTTTTGAAATGTAACTTGAATATTCTATATTTTTCTCTTAGTCATCTCACTTCTTCATCATCCTAAGCCATTATCTAAATCACATTATCCGTGATCTCTAAAAAAAATGATGGTTAATGAAGTCCCAAACCAATTTGAACTTGGTCTCATTGATTTGCTTACGGTTTAGTTTATCAGCACATAGTTTGCTCCTTGCCTACATTTTGGTATTTGTCAAACACATCCTAATTTAGTCTATTTAACCAAAGTCAAACTAATCAATGCACCAATCATTCATCATAATCAATCAAATCTTCAACCTGCTTGATCCCATACGATATAGTTACTTTGATTTACTTAACATGCTTCCTAATGCCGTATTTATGCTACTTATCAGTCAAGGCTCACTAATAACTAACAACGTATTAAGAGGCTAATAATTGGCTCCTTCAAAAGTTGCCAATGTCATAAGTATGGCATCACATTGTATTTTACACTCTCCAAGCTATCTTGAAAGTTATATATTACCATTTTTAACTATAAAATGAAAATTACATTTTATTTAATATTGTCAATATGTGGATTTGATTTGTTATAATGTTTGTGGTTTTAATGTGAATTACTTGGGCAAAGTAGACTCATATAATAACAGAAAGAGTACAAAAAATGAACAAAATTGACTATCATTAAATATAAAGTTCAACAAATTAAACTTGCTCTTAGTATCCAATGAATTTTGTTTGTCAAATAATATGTGATAATATTGAGTTCATTTCATTTTCGAGTATATATGTGCATATGCAAAGTGTTGGGTTTGGATGCACATTATCTCACTTTTTGTTGGTATTTAATGAGACGAAAATGCTTATCACTATGACACCTTTATCTATAATTAATTGCACCAAATAAATAGTAACTAAAAGGCTAAACGTTATGACAAATCAAAAACTATTGCCTAAAAATTCTAAATAACATATGGTAATACTATTGGTCGCTCGAATTGGCCTTGAACAGTTAAATTTTGAGACAAAATCTATCTTAAATGGGGAAGGCAAGCACCACTTTTTATTTGATTAATTAGAGGCCTTGAACAATTAAATATCATATGTACCTTTCATTTTATTAGTTGTACTTGTATTTAACAAATATAAAAATTAATATTAATTTTTAGAACAATTCAAGGTGGAAGACCAGAACATTGGGCCCTTATTCCTTCGTCCAAAACTTTAACCCAAATATCATTGGACCCTAATCTGAAACTATTCTTCTGAGGATAACGCTGGAACGAGTTGAAAATTGAAAACTAGTGGATAGCTAACTTCATATGCTATAGCTTGGGAGGGAGGAAGAGGACCTGATCGATAGAATTACACAGAGGGAAAAGGGAGCCTAAAAGAGTGGCAATGGCTGCTTCATTCTCCGTAATTTCAACAAATCCTCCATGGATTCGAAGCTTTCAAACCCCGTCAGCTTCTCTCTCTTTGTTCACTGGTTCAAAGACCAGGACTTTTTGTGCCACCACCTGCACTCCTCGGCCCTGCTTGCTACAATCCTCTTTTATTTCTTCTCCGCTCTCTTTACTTTCTTCTTCTTCTTCATTTTCTGGTAAGTTTTGGGTTATTGTTGGTTTTGTCAATTTGTCTTTAGGTATATGTATTCATAATGGTGGTGCTTTATGTCTCCCGTCCTCTTATGAATAAGGCGAGTTTTGGTGATTATGTCGGACGCGTTGGCTTATGAGCCTTCACAGCGCCCAAATTCTGTGGCCTTTTGCGGTTCTTGTTTCTATAATCTTCTATGTTACACGGATTTTTGATCAGTGCCTTTTGGGATTTGCCGTCTCTGAATGATATCATTTTCTTGTTTTATGAGAGAAACTATTTTCTACTTGCCTGGTGGCAGGCTTTTGCCCTTGTTTAGTACTGAGAGAAGCATTTGGGCTGACAAGCTTTAGAATTTAAAACTTTTATTTCTTGAATTTGAATGCAACTCCTTTGCAGGTTCATCTTTGGGTTTGGAAATGGATTCAAATATTGGGTTTCAAAGGCGAAGTGGTTTTGGCCTGGTGGTAAGAGCTGGAAAACCTGCTCTTTGTCTAACTAAGAGGAGTAGGTCCCGGAAGTCTCTTGCTAGAACCCATGGCTTTCGTCGACGAATGAGAACCACCAGTGGAAGGGCAGTGTTGAAGCGTCGACGTGCCAAGGGAAGAAGGGTTCTTTGCACCAAGTCCTACCCAAGTAGTGGGAAAGGTGCCTAATTAATAAGCTCTAGGTCATTCATTCTCATTATCTTTCTCTTACAAAGTTGTTCTACTTACAAGCTTATGTATGATGACAATTCAACTTACAGAACTTCTATTCTGTGTCTTGATCTGTTTCATTTATTCAAATTTCATTTTCACACCAGTAGTTCTATTAGCTACAGCTATACATGTTAGTTATGTCTGTTAATGGTGAAAAATGAGATTCATCACAAAATGCCTACAATTTAATTATATA
>JAOSBO010000002.1:35590805-35605505 GCA_027563915.1 Erythroxylum rotundifolium
AACTTGAGGACGATACCTTTTTTTTAATAATGTTATTTAGTATTTATTGCACGATCTATCAACAAATATCTTTTAGAGGTAAACGCTACCATAGACTTAAAAATATATAAAAGGGGGGAAAAAAAACACTTGCAAACTGCTAAAACATAATCTGGGTAATTGAATACTAGTGTCTCCATATCCAACAATCACTGCACTGCCCCTATCTCCACAAGAAAAGCTAATAGGATGCCCAAACTTCAAGAGGCAGTGTGGATAGGGGTGAAAGGGCTCACCACAGCATTTCATCAACGAGACAGAAAACATCACCACCAACATCATTAGTCAGTTAACAGCACCCACTCAACGATTGCACCGCCAATAAATCAAGTAAAAGCTAGTTAAGTAAATTGCTATAGCAGTATAAAATAGAAAATCTCAGAAATGATAAACTAAAATCCAACTGCACAAGACTTCTGCCTCAAATAAGTGTAACCACCCAAATTAACATACCGTAACAAGGAAAAGCAAAAACAAAAAGGATCTTTAAGGACCAATGAAACAAGAGCCAGAGAGACTCACGGCCAGCTGTTCATCTAAATCACCAATGAATAATTTCAAAAAGAATCACCCAGCAACTACAACAGCCAATATGCCTTGACAACACATACTTGTCAGGTATTCACGGTCGATAAATAAAGGATAGCTACAGGGAAGATCAAGAAAACATAGGTTTATTAAGAATCCTATCGCCAAGTTATCAAGGAAATTAGCATAAAATCACCCCACTATGGAAAGCAGAGGAGTTAATTCAACAGCGTGCGTTTGATAAAGTGGTGGACGCTGCATATTTCAGTAATCCAGGAACATATGGCTAACATCTACCAACAAAATTCGCCATATTACATATAAGAATATCATATTTGAGAGAGAGAAAAAAAACAACGCATATCATTAGATGCTCATATACTTGAGACTTAGAATCCAAGTAGGACATTGATCATGCACCAGGAAACTATAATTACATCCACATGGAGCATCAGTTACACTTCTAGAATGTGACTGGCATTTGCAGTTGATTAGCCCATGCTCCATATGTACTTAAAATAGGTAAGTTTCACGACAGCGTACGATTCCATGTTGTAAATTTCTTGTTTATGATTCTCTCCTTGTGGGGAAAATGGCATAAACGACATGTGACATAAAATATTAATGCAGACCAGCAAAGAACTGAGAAAGTGAGTTTGATACAACTCAGTGAGGCCTAACATGAACAAGTTCAGATAAATTAGAGCCTCAGAATCTTTAAGGCCATGCACATTAGTTATCCTCATAGATTAGCAAAACTGAAAACATGTTGTTAAGGATTAAGAATGAAAATTGTCCACAAGCTCCTTCATCATTCCTTGAGCTATTTGGTAACTCAGAACAAGTACTAGGGGAGTATCTGGATATAAATGTTTTATTTTACTTGACACGAAAATGAGTTTGAAATATGGAGAAATAGTCACTTATCAGCTGTGTTGTGCGGGAAATATTTGCAGACAATTTTATAGAAAGGAAAATATTAATAGAAAACTAATAATATAAAAATAAACTAAACTGATATATGTTCCTGAAGTAAATTCTGTTGTTTGGAATTACTAAAACATGTATTGTAAAAATAATTACTAGGTTATAGTCAGATAATTGGACAGAAATGTGTGGGAAGTTGTTCAAAACAACTTTTGTTTTAATCACAATTTTGTAGCATACACTATTTTTAAAACAGTCATTTGCAATAACTAATTTTCAAAAGCAATCAATAAAACTAAGAAAAAGGAAACGAAGATGAAAAAATCTAAAGAAATATCAGATTTAAAATGTTAACAATTGTAAGCAATTGAACTTAACTCTTTTGTTTTATCTTATCAGTCAACTATTGTACTAATCCTCCTTAACTGAAGGGCTACAAAGTAGTGGGACCAAAAGTATTAGTTTTATGTTAAAATCCAAGTATCCAACAAGCAAAACCAACTTATTAGTCTGGGGTACACTAGAGTTATTAAGAAAGTTATACTGGAGCCTAATCAAGGGCGCAAGCTTAAGACTTTGTTAGCAACTTTATTTATGTTCTAGCTGGATAATAGGTATATAGATATGCATAAATCATGTATTAGCCATATTGATCCTGAATATTAAAAGGTGTAAAGCTACATGAATTCAACCACGAAATCAAGAATAAAAAAAATAAGAAATCAACATCTTCAACCAAACATCCATGAAATTCTCACACACCTGTAAATATGCAGAAATAAATGTACACTACTCAACTTAATCAATTAGTAATTTGCGCATTGTTCAAAACAGAACTGATCCAGTCACATGGAAGTAAAAAGTCACATATCAACTATAAATTTCTCATATAAAAAGTAACACAAAAACATATTAATCTGCAGAAGACAAGGTTTCTACTAGCTAAAGAACACAGAGAACCATAAAGGTTCAGCACTCCTTCTGAATTTACGTAATGGAAGCAGCAACTAAAGCACAGCAGTCCACAAAATAAAACCAAAGATTTCATTGTCTGCATTCACGTAATCACCACAACCATTTAAAGCATTTCAGCCCAAGAAGCTCTCATGCACCTGAACCAAACATCCATCAGAACTCAAACAAGTAATCAATATCAACAAATAAAAGGATTACATGCAAGTTAAGAAAGAAAGCATAAAATAAAGACCATATTTGACCCATTCCCCCTGAGCAGGTCTCCACCAAGTAGACGTAAACAAATAGATGATAATATAAGTTGATACACCTTTAAATGGTAGCTTAAAAGGAACTTGTCCCATAAAAAATGAGAGAAATTTAGAAACAAAGAGGATTGTGGCAAAAGACCAAAAATCGTACATAAAATAGAATGAATTTCAAGAAGAAAACCTCAAGAAGAGCTCAAAATATCAAGAAGAACTACCACAGCAATCTTGGATAACTCTACATCACTTCACAAACAGGTCATCAAAAAATTTCTTAATGGAATCACGCCTTTGACCTACTTATAAAAATCTACACCACCGTCAGGAACACATCTCCGACAACAATGCAATAAAACACACGACAATGTAACAGCAGAGAACAGAGGTTAGCAAAACCAATACGCAGTAAATCATAACTCGAAAGAGAAACCCAACACTAGGCCAACGTAAGCAAAACAAAATTTACCAAGTGTAGCTAGCAATAATTGTTACCTCAATAGTAGGGAGGCACGCCCTGATACATTCCACCAGGTGGAACTCTGGGCGGCATAGGCGATGGTTGGTGCTGTTGAGCCAACCCATAAGGGCCAACACCATCAGGATACGCACCGGACCCCATTCCAACAGAACTCGGCGGCATCCTATACCCAGTATTACTCATTCCACCATAATCACTAGAACCCGTCCCACCATACTGGGAAGCCCCATACACACTAGCATAACTTCCACTCCCAATAGAAGGCGGCAACGAAGAATTCAACCCGTGGCTGGTACTGCTCAATCCAGAATACCCGTAACTCGGAAACCCACCAGGCATACCACCATATTGCGAACCAGGCATCGAAGACTGTGGCTGCGGTGGCTGCATTGGTTGTGGAGGTTGCATTGGTTGCGGTGGCTGTGACATATCGCCAGGCCCTTGAGGCTTCGGCTTCTTGTTGTTGTCAACAGCCAACTTACATATTACTTGATGCCCATCAATGTTCTTTGCAGGGTCAGCAATGGCTGCTCTAGCACCTTCCTCAGTCCTGTAGATAAAGAAAGCAAATCCTTTTGTTTTGCCAGGACCTTTGTGAAACCCTAACGGGCCTTCTTCAATTTCTCCAAACATCGCAAAGAAAGCTAACAATCTCTCAGAAGAGAGCTCGAAAGGAACATTGCCCACATAAATCTTCCTCAATGAAACGTCCACACTAGGCCCCGAATTCGAAACCCCAGCCGAAGCCAACTGGGTCACCGTCATGCGACCGTCAATTTTCTTGCTTGGCTCTTTAAGCGCCAAACGAGCGCCGTCCACGTGCTTAAACGTAGCGAATCCATAGCCCTTGGATTTCCCGGTGTTCTTGTCAAAGATCACGATGGCTTCCTCCAAATCTCCAAAGGTGGAGAAGAGGGCGCGAAGACTGTCGGATGTGGTCTCGGGGGCGAGGCCGCGGATGAAGAGCTTGCGAAGAGAGGTATCAGCGTCGGCGACTGCGCGGACAGAATCAAGGACGTCGGAGTGGAGGACAGCGGCGGTTTGGAGGATTTCCAGAAGCTGGTCTTTAGAGAAGGGCTCGATGATCTTGCGGATGTCTTCTGGAGTAAGCGGCGAGGCTGCTGCGGCGTGGATGGGACTGGTGGTTCCGTTCTCGTCGGCCTTGCGTTTCTTGTTAAAATCCATGGCTATGAAAGGTTGTAAGTGATTGTGATTGTGGTGGTGGTGGAGGTAGTGAAGAAATGAGAGATGATTGAGGGCCTTGTGTCAAATATAAACCCTAGACGATGGATTCTCAATACTTATCGAGTCGATGTGACCCGAAACTCGGAAGCAAAAGGCCTAAAATGGACCCATGTTTTGAAGCCCAAATACACAATACTATTGTCTTAAACTTGTCTTTTTTTCATTATTTTTTACCCAAAGCAATTAAAAATTAAAAATTTTCAATCTCATCCTGTAATTAAGTCGTCTATTTTAAAAACTTAAAAATGAAATTAAAGTAACTTCTTTAAAATTAAAATTACATTTATTATAATTTATATTAAAATATAGTTATCTTTTATATAAAACATCTGTGTAGAATTGTCAAAATAAGTTTTTAAAATAGACGATTTAATTATGAGATAGGGATTAAAATTAAATTACTATAAAAATAGTTTACATTTTAAAACTTAATTATAGTCATGTGTTGGAATCCTTTTTCAAAAATTTATAGTTGTTTATCATAAAAGTAATCTCTTCTAGAACTTTTTACAAAATTATAAATTATTAAGTATTAAATTTGTTTGCAAGGGATATCACTTCCTTTCTTTTTCTCAAGGAAAAATTCACCAAAAAAAAAGCAATTGTTTTATACATCTTGAGAATAGAAGTCATAGGAATCAGGTACTTTTAAGTAGTAAATTCTCTCATTCACCTAAAATGTAAATTTAATGCAAACAGAATTGGTATAGGAGCATTGTTCATGTTTTCTATTGTGTTAGATTGAACTAATTAACGTAGATAATTAAACTTTCGAACTCTTTAATTTACGCAACACTATCAAAAATAATCTCCTCCACTTGATCCTCCATTTTTATCAATGATAACTTATACAGACCACCATAAAGCCAGTAGAAAATATTCTTCATCATCTTGAACTTCTCCGCCTCTTACATTTTATCAAATCTCATATTGATCACTAGCTTGAGTTGCTCTTAAGTAAGTATTTGAATTAATGTTAAGACATTATTGAAATAAAAATGCATTTAAGGAATATATAAATAAGTTGAAGACCTTCTTTAAACAAAAATACATTTAAAAATCTATAAATACTCTTACATATATAATTGATAAATTTTAATTATAGTATGTCTTTAGCATTATGCTTGTGTTTTGATATTTTTATAGGATTTGGTATTTAAAATAACTTATATTGTTTGTTGTCTTGTCCTAGTCCCCCATTGGTGGAGAAAAAGAGATGGGAAGATTTGAGTCATGTTGGAATAACTTTCATATATTTTTGGTCAAGGACTTAGAACACATTATCATATGCTCCTAGTGTTCCAGCATACCAAATTCTATTTTTGGGAGATCTTAATGCCTGAGCAACACATAATAAACATGAATTGGTGTTCTTATCATGTTCAAAAAGAGGTCATTATGTTTCTTTACACGTCTTCCAATATCCTGCCATGTTCGCTAGAAACACAACATCATATTCTTGACCTGTATTGTTAGTAAAAATTATATAAAAGAAGTTAAGAGGCGAGTTAAACAACATGGGGACCTATATAGTCTTATTTTTAATATAATTTATAGAATTTTATGATAAAAATGAGAGATTCATGACGAAGAAGAGAAGAGATGTTTGATAAGACCAAAAAATCAATCATAAGGCATAAGGAAATTCATAATCATAAGGGAATTCATGGACATGTAAAGAAGGAATTGATCTTAGAAAAAGAAAGATTTTATCGAGATTAATACAATCATTAGGATTTAAGATCCATGAGAACTTATTCTTAAAGAGGTGAGTAGGGAAAGTAAATGGCTCGCATAGCCTTGATTTCTATTAATAGGTATATATAGATTACAACAGGTTGTTTAGCTACGTATAATCAGCAACTTAAATCCGTCTAAACATGAGATTTTTATAACAAAAATAATGAGGATCTCTTTAATTTGGGATTAGATTAATGGACTGAATTTGAATGGCTATAATTCGGGAGTTGTTATCTAACCCTGCAAACGGATGGGAGGAAGTACCATTAGTTTGGTTTTTAAATCAAGGAACCATTGCTTAGTCAATGGTTTTGTTAAGACATCAGCAACCTGGTCTTTTGTTGGAATGTGTGAGACTTGAAATTGTTTCTTTCCAACTTGATCTCTGACAAAGTGGAAATCTCGTTTAAGATGTTTGGAGCGAGCGTGGAAAACCGGATTGGCAGCGAGATATGTAGCTGAGACATTGTCACACCATATTTTTGGAATGGTAGGAAAAGGTTGATGTAACTCTCGAAGAAGAGATTGAAGCCAATAAACTTCAGATGCAGCTGATACTAACGAACGGTACTCAAAATCAGTGCTAGACCAAGCAACTGTATTTTGTTTCTTCGAACTCCATGAAATTAGATTAGAATCATGAAAAACAATATATGCAGAGGTACTGTTACCGTCATCTTTGTCACCTCCCCAATCCGCATCAGAGAAGGCAATAAGGGGTAGGTAGTTAAAGGGTTGGAGAAGAAGACCATGATCGGTTGTTCCTCTTAAGTACCTGAGTATTTATTTTACGGCCTGCCAATGTGGGCATGATGGAGAGTGCATGAATTGAGCCACTTTGTTTACTGTAATGGAATATTAGCTCGTGTGAGGGCTAAGTATTGAAGTGTGCCTAAGACTTGATGATACAAAGTAGGATCTTCAAAAGTGTTGGAAGAGTCTTTTGATGAGACTATTTGAGGAGATGAACGTGTTGAGATTGGGGTGGCTTCATGCATATTAACACATCTCAAAAGGTCCCATATGTACTTTGATTGAGATAGTTGAAGACCATGTGGTAGCCAAGTTACCTCAACTCTAAGAAAGTATGTAAGAGGACCCAAGTCTTTGCGTGCAACAGCTGTCCCAAGTTGTTGAATGATATCTTGTAGAAGTTGAGGTGTAGAACCTGTCAAGATTAGATCATCAACATACACAAGGAAATATTTTGGCTAGAGGAGTAGATGAAGAGAGAGTTGTCAGCCTTAGAATCGTGGAAGCTAATTTTTTGTAGAGCTGATATGAGACAAAAATACCAAGTCCTTGATGCTTGTTTCAATCCGTATAAAGACTTCTTTAGAGAGCAAACATGATGAAGCCTAGTAGAATCAATGAAGCCTTGTGGTTGTTCTATGTAAACCAACTCATTAAGTGTCTAGTGCAAAAATGCATTCAACACATCTAATTGTTGAATAGGCCAGTGAGAATTGACAGTAATTAACAAAAAAAGGCAGACTGTAGTAGGTTTAATGATAGGACTAAAGGTCTCCACATAATCGACACCTAGTCGTTGATGAAAGCCTTTAGCCACAAGTCTAGCCTTGCGACGATCAAGGGACCCATCTGGTTTGGTTTTTACCCGATAAACCCATTTGCAACCGATTATATTTGTGGCTTGTGATCTTGGTACTAAGTCCTATGTTCCGTTGGTCATCAAGGCATCTATCTCCTCTGACATAGCCTGACGCCAAGAATGGTGCTTTGCTGCCTCTTGAGATGTTGGAGGAGAGAGAGTAATGGGTGTTACATGATGTGATTTGGGTTTTAAATGACCAGTTTTGGATCTTGTGACCATGGTATGTTGATTTTGAGCATTTGGGTGTTGTGTTATGTATGTGGAGAAATCTATGGTGAGTTCAAGAGGTTGTTGGGTATTAGGGTCGGGGCTTGAAGTAGTGGTTGCAATATTTGGAGGTGTTTGTGGGATTTATCAGGTAGTAGGCGAAACATTGGGTACTGGTTGAGGAGTAGAGCATGGGACAGACTTTCCAAGAGAGAAAATAGATATAAGTGAGGGTGGTGGTTTGAGGATTGAAGATTGCCTATCACTTTCGTTGAACGAGAAAACCTGTTCATCAAATAAGACATGACGTGAGTAAAAAAACGTTATATGTAGATAATGATAAACATTTATATCCTTTATGCAGAAGACTGTAACCAATACAAAGACAAATACTTGTAATTTATAAGGATTAATCAGCAATAAACTTTGAAAATACGAAGTCTCTACACACTCCACACTGAAATATATGTCCCGCTTTCAACACTTGATATGGCTATGGTAGAATTTGAATAACCCGTTCAAGTTTATTTTTAGTGTAAGGACACAGCCATGGATAGCAACAATAACCAAATACATGAAGGAAATTGTATTCTGGGTTATGGTTAAAAATTATTTGGTAAGGGAATTAGTGATTGAGTTTTGGAGTGGGTAAGTGCTTTATGGTATAAACCGCAGCTGCGAATGCATGGTCCTAGTATTTGGGTGGTACGACAGAATGATATAGGTAAGCACGTCCAGTTTCGGTGATGTGTCGGTGTTTTTGTTCAGCAGATCTGTTTTGTTCGCACGTCTGGGGGCAAGAGCTTCTTTGTATAATGGCATTTTGAGCAAGATAGTGTTTTAAGGTTTAGTATTCCCCTTCCCATTCTGATTGGATTGTTTGATGAGTTTACCAAAGAATTTTTCAACAATAGCCCAGAATTTGACAAAGCAATTAAATACATCAGATTTTTGGCGAAGAAAATCAATCCATGTGTATTTGGTGTAGTGATCAAAAAATAAAACATAATATAAACAACCATCAAGTGAAGAAATAGAAGCAGGGCCCCATAAATCTGAGTAAATTAATTCCAATGGTTCTGAAGCATGAAAATTAGAATCATGAAAAGGGAGTTTGTGTGATTTGCTAACACAACGTGTTTCACACAAAGAGGAAGTACTTTTTGCTGAAGCTGATAATTTATTGGTAGAGAAGACTTTATTTATAGTTCTTGAACAAGCGTGGCCTAATCGAGTATTCCAATTAGACAACAAAACTAAATGACAAATTGGTGAAACAGAATTCGTGCCTAAGTGATAGAGCCCATCTTTAATGTATCCCCGATGAAGAGGCTGTTTTGTTTGGCAATCCTTAATCACAAAAAAGTTGGAGAAAAATTCAATAGAGACATCATTAGAATGAGTAAATTGTTAAATAGATAACAAGTTTGTGTTAGATTTAGGAACATGAAGAATGGTATCCAACAGATAATTACGAGAACTGACAGCAATATTGTTTGAACCAATATGAATAATAGGTAAGCTTTTACCATTTGTAAGGGTAACTTCATCAGTGCCTGAATATTCGAAGTAAATGCCCAAGTTTTCTAGTTCAAAAGTCAAATGATGGGTGGCTTCAGGGTCAACAATCCACGGCTTTGTTGGTGGTGTAGGAGAGGAAATATGGTTTGCAGCTGGTTTGGAAGTATAATTATTGGAGTTGTTGTACTTAGGACTGGGACATTGTCTAAAGGTGTGGCTATGGCCATTGTAATTGTAACAAATAGGTGTGAAGGATTCAGTGTTGTTATGCCCTACAGTCCATGACTGGAGTGATATTGATAGCCACCACATCTATTATTACAGCCTTGACCTCGTGAGCTTCCATTTATATGTTGGCGGGTATTGTAATGAGCAATGGCAGGAGGACTAAGAGAGGACATCTGAGCTCTTAAGCTGCATTTCTTCAGAAAGCAGTAAACCAAATAAATTATCAAAAAGATAGACGTTAGTTGAACACGAATAGAAAGATGGAATAATGAGTCATCCATCAGATGCATTGGCATGGAAACATTTCAATGACACCCATTATGAGTTTGCAGCTAAAATTCGAAATATTAGGTTGGGCTTGTCAATGGATGGATTTCAACCTTTTGGTCAATCTGGCCAGCAATATTCATTATGGTCAGTCATAATTACTCCTTATAATTTGCCTCCATGGATGTGTATGAAAAAGGCATATGTATGGAAGAATATCTCTCATGCGACCAAGGAATTTGACTATTACAAGTTTTTGGTACGACAAAAATTATTATTTCCTTTTTTAATTAACATTTTTATATATTAATTTAATAAATATTATTACATCAAAAGTATTTATTGAATAATTTTCCTTTTGTTACAGAAAGAATTGTTTTAGGATTCTCAATTTAACAGGATCATCGTGACTTTGTTGGTGCGATACACAGGACAGGTGTACGATCTCCTTACATTTCTGAAGAAATATAGAGTCGTGGGCTACAGCATTGGACATCACCTGAGGCCATGTCTGTTTCATAGCGTCATTCAGTCAACAAAGGTGGAGGACCAAAGGGAGAGAGTCTTCCCATACATGCGGGAGGATCTATTACCCACCAAGAGCATGCAGAGAGACTTGTAAGTATCTATAATTTATAGTTATATTATTATTTCTTTTCTTTGTTGTATTTAATTGAATATGATGTGTTAAAATTTGGAATGAAAATATGTGTTTTTTTGTTGAGAATGATAATGTTATAAATGTCTAGTGCCATATATGGTTGTGTTTTTTAATTTTTTTCTTTGTTCAACAGGGGATAAATATCATAAAAATAGACAAAACTCTGCTGGAATTTTTATAAATTCTAATTCACTTATAATTAACATTTTATTCTTATGCAGAAAAAGTCTATAGGCATGAGGCCTACACCCCATCAGCTATTTCTACACACCTACACTAAAAAGTACAATGGTATGACATTCGTCAATAGTCGTTGTAGAGAACTCAATATATGTGAAATTTATGGTTTAATATTAATAATGCTTAATAATCATCACTTACTAATATAAATATTACTTTCTGATAGAATTAAATACAAGAAAGCATTGAGTGACAGTCTCAACAATTTGAAAATGTTGATGAGACTGAAACTTATCTTCAAGCAATGAGTGGTAGGAACCGTCGTGGGAGGATTTTTGGCTTAGGTTCATTTGCGTCGACATGTTATTCGCAATCCTCCACGTCTAGTACAACAACATCTAGTAGGCGGTCTACCACCAATGAAGTGCACGAGCTTCGGAACACAGTTCAAACATTGGCGACTCAGTTGCAATAGTCGATGGAATAGTTTTAACAGTCAATGCAGTACATCGCTCAGCTTTGTCAGGAGGTGGATGAGTTAAAAGGTAAGGGTAACACCTCATTGCACCAACCAGAGCATCCGCCGTCTCCTGATCAATAGTTTACTTTTGGTCATTTAATTTGTATTACAAATACTTATTATATACAATGTAATGTTTTTATTATCAATTAATATATTTTAACTTTTAATCATCAGTCAAAATTTCTATTTAAGTAAATTAAATGTATACTATAAATTTAGAACTATTAAAATTATGCATTGACCATAATTTAAACATAATGATAGTATATATTATATATATATTTTAAAAAATTTGTTGTTCATTTATCGACGGAAACTCTTCTCCGTTTACTGACGGTCTATGCGCTCATCTGTCAGTAATCACAGAAGGAATAACCAATTCCCTTGCAATTTTTACTGATGGAACGACTTATCTGTTGGTACCCTTTTAGCAAATTTACCAACGGTAAATTTCTTACCATCGGTAAATGTTCTGACAGAACATAACTGTCTGTTGCTAAATGTTATCGAAGGTCAACCGAAGAGTTATACCAACGATAAGCTGGTAACTCTTTTGCCCGTCGGTAATAATTAGCTACGACTGTTTTTACGACGCCTTTGTCTGTCGGTAATATATCTTTCTGTCGGTAATTTCCGTCGAAAAATGACATTTTTCTTGTAGTGTTTATAATAAATTAAGTTTCATTATCAAATAATTTTGTTTTCATAATATAAAATTATTTTAAAATTAACAACATTCAAATGTTTCGACTTTTTATATACTTCTTCTCAAGGAAAAGAAGTTTAGGACTCGTAGACTTTTTAACTCCAAGAAGCATTGCTTAGTCAGGCTTTTGCTTATTATGAAAAATTCCTCACTGTTGCCTCCCGTAAGAGTCTGGGTCGTGTCTCAATCTCAGCATGGTTGATTACCCTCTCGGATCAACTATTGATCATCACCTTGGTAAACTATTGCCTCACCAACTAGCTAACTAGGCGCGAGCCCCTCCTCGGGCGGATTTCTCCATTTGCTCCTCAGCTTACGGGATATTAGTTGTCGTTTCCAGCTGTTGTTCTCCTCCCAAGGACAGGTTCTTATGCGTTGTTCACCCGTCCGTCACCAGAAACACTACTTCCTGTCCGACTTGCGTGTGTTAAGCCTGCCGCCATCCTTAACCTAATTATTAATTATAGAATAAACCTCTTTCATATTCATTATAAAATTAGAAAAATGAAAAAAAACGTTATTTGATATTCAATTTAAGTAAATAAAAATATTTAGATGAATTAGAAAAACTGCATAAAATACCAAACTTAATTCTAATTATTATCAGTATCACAAGTTTCCCAAGATTCTATCTTACACGCAGATGCCACCTCAAAAGCCATAAAGAACAGTTTTGCTATTTACACCGTACAGAATTGAATATGCACATCGAGTCTTCAACACCAACAGCCAACAAGATTTTGTGCTCTCAAGAAGACGAGCTAGAGGAATCAAAGAAAGCCATTCTCCTTCTCTTGTTAGCCAGTGTTGTTCTAGGTGAGTAGTCTGGTGAAGCAGAGCCTTTCTCCAAGACAGCAGTTAAGGCCCGGTGGATGGATTTCCTGAGCAGCTGTCTTGCCTCAGCATCATCAACAACATTATTGTTTCTGCAGCTGCTGAAAACGAACTCAACCTTAAGACGGTGAGCCAAAGTTGATATTTCTGCGTTCACCATTTTCAACTGGAGGGTTTCAATTGCTTGTCTAATGTCAGACAGAAGCGAGGGTCGATAATCACAACAGAGGGATGCCACGAAGGACGATGGTCCATCACCAGAACCATCATCATAAGCCTCAACTTTAACCTCATCATCATCCATTGGCATGAGAAGTCCTACATTGACTTCCATTGCATTCTTCTTCAGTTGTTTCAGATGGCTAATGACTTCAGCAAGCAATGTGGCTTTGTCCATCTGCAGATCAGTCAAATAGTACTGAAGTCAAAATTAACACACAAACGTCAACCAATTGATCAGGGCTACGCTTAAACTGCTATTTCGCGCTCAATAACATATTTGTACTAGTGACATACCGGGCAGATATGTCTCCATATATCAAAGCTACCTGCAAATATAACTTGGTTAATTCTGAAAACAATTGTCTCCTCCATTCCTAAACTATTGTTTGACTTCTTAACGTTACAAATGCATATGACAATAACATCAACATCAGAAGATAAAATAAAACACCGGCCATATAAGAGGGTAAGATGAATAGTTAAAATAATATGAATGGCTTTTCACTTGTACTCTGAACGTCTGTTTTTTTTTGGGGGGGTTAAATCACGAGATTACGTCCACATTATTCTTCCCTCGTTCTGTGTAACACCTCAGAGTGGTCGCTTAACACTACCACCGAATATTTAACCCTACTGCGTACATAAGCATCGAACCCCAACCTTGCATAAGCGAATACCAACGCCTTATCCTTATCCTGGACTTCCTTGGTCGGTGGTCCTGAACGTCTGTTTTAGCGCATGCGATCCCACCGTGACAACTGACATTTTACTGTAGTTCTGCTTTAGGTTATTTCATATCACTCCGTATTTTATTTTATGGTTCCTGTTTTCAACATTTAGATTTTTTTAGTAAAATATAAAACTGCTTATTACCAACATCAGCACTTAAAATGTGATTTTCAAACTCTAATTAAAACTATTATTATCAATTAAAATTTTAAATTGAACAATAGTTATTTAACATTGAAAATTGATAAATAATAATAGTTAAATATTTAATGTCACTCATCATAGGAAACACTTTAATTTATTCATAAGTAACGAGAGCTTGCATAAACAATAGTCATCAACTATTAAAATATTAATATAATAAAGTGCTACCCAACCGACTATTTATGCTTTGGCTCTATGCAACATTAGTTTATATGATAATGTGCTGTACAAATGGTCCAATGGGATTATTTATTGTTCAACAACCGCTCAATTAGCTTACATATTGCAGGCTGAACTAATCTGCAAGATAAGCTGAGGTAACGGGGGTTTCTATGCTCTTAGGAATGGTCAAGTTGGTAGAGTAGACGTATGGGATTAAAATATCCTATGTTCGAATCTTTCTACTTACACTTTTTTGATTGAGCCTGTCGTATAGGACTTGTCTAGTGCTGATTACCCGATTAACGTAATTTACAGGCTATTGCGTTAATCCGGAGATTTATCCAATGCACATCTAAAAGACGACTTTCTCTGTTAAAAAAAAAAAAGAGGATTTCTATGCACTCACCAAAATACATCTTTCCTTTTCCTCTTAGCCATAGTAGTCTTATCTAGATTCCTTT
>JAOSBO010000002.1:35627947-35651770 GCA_027563915.1 Erythroxylum rotundifolium
TTAGAGAGATAGTTGGAGTTATGAAGAAGTCAAGTTTACAGGGTGGCAAGTGTTGAGAATTATACAATTAAGTTAACATGACTTTTTGTCTTCAACAGTATTGAATGTAAGAGGCATTTTGGGATGGAAAATAGATGTTTTTGTTGATGAAATAAATACGTATTTAAATCTTATTAAATATAGTTTCAAATAGTGGAAGTTTTAAGTTCAATAGAGTTTTTTTAAAGAAAGTGATAGCTATTTTGTTAAAGGATGTTTAGTTGGAAAGTTTGTTGTTACTAGTTGATATTTAGCCTATAAAAAGACTTATAATAAGATGCCATGTGACTGAGATCAGAAGTTGAAAGATAGAAATAAAAGTTTTCACTTATTCGTTTCATTTCTTCTTCCTCTATGGTGTCCAATATGGCCACTGACACTTGTTGGCTAGCAACTACTTTTAGTAACACTTCCTCATCATTGGCAGGCACATCTTCATAGGATGTGATAGTGGCCGCACTATTTTTTTCCTTGTTAGCGTTGTAAGTTTCATCGGCTCCTTGATAAGGGTAATTGTCTTTAGTGGTAAGATCTTGGTCTTGGATGATGAAGTTGGATGCATTGTCTATAAGACCACCCTCACAGACCTGATCGTTGCCACTTGTATAACAATTATCTAGTTCTTGCCCAGATAGAGAAATCAACTTTCCAGTTGAAAGCTTTTTGATTCCTTCAATTGTTGTTATGGCAAAAATTGCTTAGCAACATCCTACATTGTTGTAGCAATATGAAATTGATGCTTAACTTGAAGGGCTTAATCCCAGCCCCGATGAAAGATTCAATAAATTCAAAATTTTACATGGAAATTTAAAAGCATTTCTCCTTTGCACTATCCTTATACAGATGCCCATAATGAGCCATACATATTTCATGCCTCTTTTTTACGGAAGCATCATACAGTAGTGAACGAGACCAGGCTTGTGGTGCCCAAATCCCAAGACCATTAATGTTATGAAGATCGCTCTTTTTCCAAATAGTACTAAAGCCATTCTTCTACATAACTAGTTCCCTAGACTAAAGATGTTTATTATGTAATGTGTACGAATGGGCACACTAGCCATTGAAGAGTATAGATATTTATAGAACAAATTCAAATGTGTTTTTCTGTTAAATTATTACAAACAATTGCTTGGCTAGTCAGGCAAGTTGTATGTTCTA
Organism: Erythroxylum rotundifolium; assembly: GCA_027563915.1. Classification (NCBI taxonomy): domain Eukaryota; kingdom Viridiplantae; phylum Streptophyta; class Magnoliopsida; order Malpighiales; family Erythroxylaceae; genus Erythroxylum; species Erythroxylum rotundifolium. The sequence continues at coordinate 35,629,145 of JAOSBO010000002.1, forward strand.
CAATACATAAATACAGATGGTCAAAGTTTGGATCTGTGATGCCACTACATTATGTTTATTTCATAGAGTCCTTTCATTGTAATTCATTTGATTTATGATCACTTGAGCTATTAGAAGGGTCATATACATTTACTTTAGCCAATAATTTCTTACAATTTCTTTGAATGTATTAGGCATTGGGTGAAATTTAGTATTTGTCCCATCTCTAGCAAATAATTTTTTTTCTCAAAAGATAATAACTTTCATTCATAAATAAAGTTTGTGTACAAGCCTATGATGCTCAGAAAAAAGGAAATACCCATGGTTTTTACATTAATAATTATAGTTCCTGGTGGTCTGGAAAGCAAAGTAATTTAACTAAAATTCCATTTCTCTCTTAGAAATGTTGATAGGTTGGTAGGTACTTCTTTAGCTATCAAGCCCATCTTATATTAATGGATGATTTCTTGATATAACGACTCCAAGCATCTGCTCACTTGTTTAAATATTATGCTATTTATCTCCTTCCAAACATAGTATACCATTAAGGAATAAGTTATCTTTAAGGCTTTGCAATCTTCTTGGTTCAATGATTTGAAACTGCACAACCAATTGACAATGTCCTTCCCAGTGTGTACCTGAGAGTTTATGCTTAATTTATCTTGAATTTTGCTCCATATGTCTCTAATGTAGCTTTATTCAATCATTAGATGATCCAGATTCTCCACCTTTGTATTGCAAAGTTCGCAGTTAAGATTGCTAACTTGGATCTTTAATCTGTCTTTTGTGAGCAATCCACCTTTCATGCAAATCCAGAGAATGAAGGAGTGAGCAAGTTTAACGTCATTGTCCCAATTCAATTTGTCCCATTTAACTCTTGTGCTTAGATCTTCCTATAGTAGCGCTTTACATTTCTTTGTGCTAAAATGGCCAAAACCGTCAATTGTCCACTGTGTTTGATCCTAATCATTTTACTAGCACTTTAGCATTTAAATGAAGTGAGAAGAGTATCTATTGTTATGGAATGGCCAAAACAATTGGTTGTCTCTTATGAATATGCTAACCTTAGTTTCTGCACTCAACATTTACTCCTAGAATTAGTTGATAAGGAGAAGCAACTTTTCAAAGGATTGCTTCTCAATTCTGAGACCTCTTGGAACTCAATGATTGTATTTAATCGTAAGTTTATTGAAAGCCTTTGAGCACTATAAAAAAGAAATAGATCGTCAGTAAAAACCAGGTGGGTAAGTTTTAGGCCCCTACATTTGTGGTAAAACTGGAACTCAGGGTGAATCCTTGCATTACTAGCAAGAAGAGTGGACAAAGCCTCCATACATAGAATGCATAGATAAGGGGATAATGGATCCCTCTTCCTTAGGTCCCTCCTTGATTTTATGAGTTTGGTAGTTTCCTCATTAACAAGAATAATTAATGTGGCTATTGTAACAAAATCTTTTATCCATCCTCTAAATTGCTCTGGGTATCCTACAACTTTGAGGATTTTGAATAAGAAACTCTAATTAATTGAATCAAACGCCTTGGCCAGGTCCAATTTAATAGTGTAATTCTTCTTTTTTATTTTTAATTGATATCCTTCCAGTAATTCTTGGCATAACAGAAAGTTTGTAGCCACTGATCTTCCATTGAGGAAAGCATTTTGTTCAAAGCTGATTATCTTCCACATACTCCTTTTGATACATTTTGTTAAAATCTTAGTGATAGTTTTGTAAAGGATGCTGCAGCAAGTAACTAGTGTAAAGTGCTATAGTTTTGTTGCATTGTTTGATTAGGGATAAGGCACAAAAAGGTTTTATTCCATTCCTTCAGTAGTGAACTCTTTTAGAAAAATTCTTGCATTACTCTAATTACTTATTCATCCATAATATCCAAATTTTTTTGGAAGAACTTGTTGTTGTAGCCTTATAGCCTAAAGAATTATTAGGGTTTAGAGAAAAAACAACATCATTGGTCTCCTCTCTGATAATTGTTTATAATAATTCTTCTTTATCTTAGATTGAGTTCTTTTCAATTTTTGCTAATAGCTGTTCTGGTATTTCCTTGATACTAGTTGTTGTACATTTTGTTCGGAGAAGTTGTAAAGATATCACACGACATACACCAGTATGTATTAGGTTTAAAAGTCAGCTAGTTCATTCACCCTTTCCTTAAAAGGGTAACTTAGTTATCTTACCTAATAAGCAAAATTGGCATGTATCGTATGATTTATAATCAAATGACCATGAACTACCACAGTTGTGTAGTTTAGACATGCATCTTTCACTTATATGGCTAAGGTGACAATGTCATAAGTAAGACGATTTCACATTATCTTGTTTTATTCTTCTTTTTTTTATTATTGATATTTAGAACCGGATTAGACATATCCAATATGTATATACCATTGCACAAAGTACGCAAAGCATATAACATTCCATTCAAATAAATTGAACAACCACTATTACTGAAATTTAAATGGAATCCAGCTTTATTAAGACTAGAAACAAACAATACATTTTTAGTCAAAGCAGGTACATAAAAGCAATTGTCCAATTCTAGTATAAGCTCACTAGGGATCGTCAATACATATGTGCCTGCAACTAATGCAACAACTCTTGGTCCATTTCCCACTCGCAGATCTTACTCTTTTTTGTTGAGTTGTCTACTGTTCCTGAGGCCTTTCATGTCAGTACAAATGTGTGAGTCACAAGCGGTATCTAATAACCATATGTTGTTATCAAAAACAATAAGAATATCAATAACATAAATACCTAAAGTAGATGAGGCATCAGATACCTTCTCTTGCTTTGGGGACTTCCAGATAAGCCTTGCAGTTTCTCTTCCAGTGGCCATCCTTTTTATAGTGGAAGCAAGTTCCCTTCAAGGCAATCTTCTTTGCTTTCTTGAAACCTCCCTTAGGCCATGTGGAATTCTTCTTCTTTTGGCTCTTTTTCTTCGAACCCGAAGAGTCTACCAACATCATAACCTTGTCTTTGCGAATAGATGGCTCAACTACCTTAAGCATATTTACCATATAGGGAATTTTGTTGGTTATATTGTTCATCCGATAGTTAATCACAAATTATGAGTAACTATTAGTTAAACCAGTCAGAATTAAGTCAACACTTAATTCATGATCTAAAAGAAAACCCAAGGAGGCTAACTGCTCGATGTATCCATTCATCTTCAGTGCATACTACACTAGAGATGTCCCTTCAACCATCTTGTAGCAGAAGAGCAATCGCGAAGTCTCGAACCTTTCGGACCTTGCTTGCTTATCAAAGATCTTCCTAAGATGATAGACATGGTATGAGCATTTAAGCCTGGTGCTGCTTTTATAGCTAAAGTGATATAGGGGCTAGCATAATACAACTAGTCATCTTGCTATCATTAAGAGGCTTCCTATATGCCCTCTGATCATCATCAGAAGCATCAGTGAAGTGATTCTTCCAAGACATAACCAAGCTTCTCGGACTTGAGAACTATTCTCAAGTTCTTGAGCTAGTTAAGGAAGTTTGGTCCAGTCAACTTGTTAGCTTCTATCAATGATCTTATATTCACACTAGTACTCATGGTGTTGATTCGGGGCAATAGCAACCTATCGTCAAATAGAGAAAAATGAGAATATACTTAAATGCATATCTATAGGGACTTTAGTAACATGCATTATAGCTCCCACTATTTAAAAAAATTTATAACCCTCAATATAAATTCGAGCGAACTCGTAGAAAAATTCTCCTAATGGGTCCATATCTAATATCCCTAAGAATGACCTTAGGTTTGCCCAACAAGCTACTTTAGTTCAACCAGTTGGTATTGATCATACCAATTGCATCTCTAATGCAACTATCAAATCTAGTGCTATCAACTGTTAATGTGTGCACACTAATTGTGCTATTAACTTTTGGCACGTGTACATCTAATGTACACTACCCAACTTTGCCTTTGTTCATGTTGATCTTGAGTTTGCCCAACAAACCGATGCTACTAGTTAAAACCGACCCATTAATCTAGAAATCTTATTTATATGGTTCGAACATATTTGGGTAAAACAGGTTTAGGTTTGCCCAACAACCATATCTTTAAAAGGACTCTGGTTCTCTCTTCTCTCTCCATATTAAAGGAAGGAGTTAATTTTAATATTCTAAGTGAGGGGTTTTACTAGGGTCTCATCTAACATTGATGGTCTTATACATATAACTTATATATGTATCTACACATATATAGTTACTATAACTATATGGCTTGATATGGACTACCCAATAAAATTGGGCCTAAGCCCATAACCATCCATCATGTAGGCCCACACATTCTCCTAACCATGCATTCTATAGTGCATATATGTAAACACATCATTTTGGTTATGACATCTTATGAATCCTAGCATGGAAATCCAATCCAACACTTGGATCTATGCCCAATCTAATACTTAGATTTACTATATTCCTTTTACTAACTTGGCTAAAATTACTATTGTATACTATTTCAATTGGAATCAATATTAATCTAATTAACATGAATTCCTAATTTCAGAAATTAATTTACCTTAAAATAATTATTTGATGTCTATAATTACATAACTTCAATTTTACCATACATGCCAATTTTTCTAATCTTACTAGAAAATCTATTACTCTACTAAAATTAGTTCAAAATTAATTTATATAATTTCCAGAACATCAAATCATCATTCCATGCATCTCTAGGTCATTTCATGCTGATGAAAATAATTTAGGAATCACCCAAAAATTATCATGATCACCGAAACACCGATAAGATAACAAAAATGACAAATGTGACTTCTAAAATTTTCTGGAAATTAAATTTCGAGCAAAGTCATTTAGGCATACATCAAACATTAAATTAACAAATTTTTATTGCTTAAAAGTATTTTAAAGGTTCTAGAACCAAAATATAAACATACAAAAACATCAAACAAAACAGATCCTACAATTTCTGAAAAACTGTCCAGATTTGGAAAATTGTTTGATAAAATTATTTAAAAAATTTTAATGACTCTACAAAAATTATAAAGGAACAAAAACATCGCAAATATATTCAAATAATTTTTTCAGAATCAAATTCCATAAAAATCTTGTGTAACCTCATCAGCTTAGCCAATAGACATCACATGCCAAACAGAAAGACAAATTTCATGCCTGTTCTTGTAAAGTCGAAATTAATATTTTATTCACATTAAAATATTTTCAATCATTCCGAATCATTCACATACATCTTATGAATAGATTGGTGAAAGAAAATGATGAAAACCATTTTCCTATAATTAATTTCGAATAAAAAATTACAGGACCCCTAAGTTGTTAGAACCATGATAACATTTTTCACATATCATGTATTCTACATCTAACAAGGCACAAGATGGCTCTGATACCACTATTAGGTTATGATCATAAATCTCATACAAAATATATATCAAATACACACAGTGGAAATAAAACAAAACCTTAAAAACTAGATCTACTCATGCATATAGATACAGAAAAACAAAAACATGAAATGTAAGATGTTTACATAACTTTTTGACGATCTCCTTTGTTCTTTAATCTTCTCCACATTGGGTTGTCGTAAACCACAATGATCAATGCAGACCATCTCTAATGAAAGTTCACATGAAGATAGGCGAATGAAACCTCACTAGGATATAGGTAGAATTCTTTCTTTGTGCTAGCAAAGATAAGAACTCTTGAGATAGTTAGAGATAAAAATGTGTGTGTATGTTAGAAAAAGAGCCTTTCCTATTCGTTTCTGTCTTCCACAAGATGCACGAAAATCTACTCAATTTTTTGCACCATTTGGCCTTTCATAACCTCCATCACTAATGGAAAGTTATGGGAAGTTAATGGTCATGAATAGCATACATTATTGGAAGTTATAGGAAGTTAATGCCCATGAATAACATGTATTAATGAAGTTATAGGAAGTTAATGACCATGAATAACATGCATTAATGGAAGCCAACAACACTTGTTTCTAATCCATTCTATGCAATCCCAAAACACTCTCTTATATCTTGAATCACCATTCAAGACCATTTTACTCATCCTTTAGATCTCTTATGTGTGTGAACCATAAGGTTCCCGGTTGTGTTGGCCACTTAAATTAACACTTTATTCAAGTAAGTTAAGAGCGGTATCTAGCAATACGTCATGAACCCCAATTGACCGGAAAGTCAGTGGTTTGACTACGAACCCTTCCATATGCAATGTTGCCATGCTATTTATCCTTTCACCCTCTATACCTCACTTAGTTCAGAGTATGGTCAAAGTGTTAAATCCCATTAGACTGACTACGTCACATCTAGTCCAAATGTTGTTAGATCTTGTCCTGAGGATCTTACTACTCTATGTATCATTGAAAACTCTCTTTATGACACATATCTGCTTTGGCTAGAGACTCTCGAGCAGACAAGAGGCCGTGGGTATCATCTCCTTCTGTTAGGAGTGGTGAATCCTTTATTGACTACCCAATTACCTCTAAATACCTCAAGCTGTACCTAACAACAACCTATGAGTAACCCCAGAAAGGAACCAATCAATGGAGTCAAACCACATGCTTAGTATCCGAGATATCCTTGACCACGTCAAGTTAAATGATACTTGTACAATTGTTATGATAAGACTATCATTGACATTGGAATAAAATATCTGATTGTCTAATAGTAGGTCAATCCAATGTGCCTAATACACTGAATAAGCATCCACATGTTAACACTAAACTACTTATGTCTACAACTTATGAGATCTACTGCTTGATCTAATCAAGAAGTATAATCTGCGTTATTCTATCCGGATTAATGATATCCCATCTCATTAATCCTATGACTAGGGAAAGTTTGGATACCAATATAATTATACATTAAAGGAATCTTATTATCGTGATCTCATCATGATTTCCTCCATTCTATGTTTTGTATCAAGGACTTCATTAAATCAATTTAAGATCAACATTAGATCCATAAATGTATGAACATTGAAATAATAAAAATGCCTTTATTAATCATAAAATGATTTGTATAATAAGTTCTAAAGGTGATTGCCTTTAGAGCACTTCTCTCATAGAAGTATTCAAAGGCTAATCTTTTTTTGTCTTCTAAGCTATCATCCAAGAAATTTATTTCATTTTTGATTGTTCTAGTTGAAAGAACACTCATGTAGAATTTAATGCATCACTTACCCTCTTTTAACCACACCATTTTAGGTTTTTGTCTCAGTAGAGTGTTACTGCTTAACAGTGGCTAATTGTATCTTCTTAATAACTCATTCTCCTTCCCCCTGAGTATTTTGTCCTCTGGGCTTAGTAGCATGCTATTCTGGCAGGTTTCAAGTTCATGTAGTACTTTATCTAACTCCATCTGTTTTGGCTTCTGCATATCCTTACTCATTTTTTTCAGGTTATTTTTCAATCCTTTTAACTTCATAGTCAATTTGTAGTTTTTATTGCCTAAGATTACCATCTCCATTCTCTGTCTAAGTACCACTTTAAAATTGGAGTGATCCATTAAGTGATTGAAGATCTTGAAGGGTGTACACCCCTTCGCCTCACTAGATTATAGGTCCACTACCACTGGACTTGGCATAGCTCAGAGGGAAGTATACCAACCACCGTGCATTCACCATATACGTATATAATTTTTTTAGAAGATACAAGTCCCTATATTGTTTATTGTTTCGAGTATACTCATCTTCATACCATTTTAAGTCAATATAGTCCTATCTTTGATGCCATTTCTCATAATTCTTTATTGTCCTAAGGTTTCCATCTTCTTTTTGCCTTTGTTTCACTCATTTGTAGTGTGTAGTTAAAGTCCCCTAGTATTGTCCAGAGGGACTTTATGATTTTTCTAAGTCTTTCAAGTTCCCTCCATACATCCTACTTTTGAAATTTATGATTATCTGTGTATATTGTTGTAACTAAAGTTCCAAAACAACTTCTTTGGGAAGCAGGACACAATGGAAGAGTTGATCATTTTCAAACTTATTGAACATCTCAATTTTATGAGGATTGAAACTGATCACCAACCTTCCATTTATATGATAGTTATGATTAGTGACTACCTTCTAGTCCTTATCTAGCAACCATATGTTTCTCTCTGGGTTATCCCCACGCTTTATTTTGGTTTCTAAGAAACCAACAAAATCCAGTTTATTGTTCTTGACAAATTCCTTGGTGGCAAGTTGTTTATTGAGGCTATTAAGCCCTCTTATATTCCATATTGCTAACTTCATCCTTTATTCTTCTTCCTAGAAATTTTCCTTCTAGTTCTTCAACTCATTCTAGTAGAAGCAATTTCAGTATCTTTTTTAGAGTCAAATGCTTCACCCTTTTCCCTCACTATAGTTTTTTCCATTTCTGTTTTTGTTTCCTATTCCAAACCCTTAGTCACGTGCTTCCCTTTAGCTAACAGGCTAGTAACCCCCTCAAGCTTGTCCTGTTCCTTCTGGTCTATGAGACATTAGTCTTTCTCTATCTGAGTTTCCTTCAAGGATTTATATAGTTCCTATTGTTCATTGTTTAACCTAGTATGTTTAGCTTGAGTTCCCACTCGTTCATTGTTAGTACCAGACTATGCGCCTAGCTACCCTACATGACTTCTGGTGTTTCCTTCGTAATCTAATTCCCTACTAGCACTTCTTTTTTCCTTCAAATTTGCTTTTCTTCTTTGGCTTTAGTTATTCACATGTATGTGATCTCTATTGTGTCTTCCTCTAATTCTCTATTCTCCACAAGTTTCATGATTTTAGTTTTATTTGGAAGTTTTTTTGTGTGTAATATCTATATCTACAAAAGCCCTTGCAATGCCTATCCTTTTCATTAAAGCTGTATTTTCATTGAGTTCCAGTAGTTTTCTGAATTGCTAGTAATATAACTTAATCCTTTGGCTGGCCAATATTCCAGAGGCATCCTATGTATATTAATCTATAAAGGGATAGATTTCAACTTATTTCTATCCAAGGAGACTTTTAACCACCATTTCTATATGAGGATTGGGTGACCTATCACATGCCAGGGCTTAGTATCGAGCATCTTTTGAGCATTCTCCTCAGTGTTAAACTTGAAGATGAAAATCGTCTTTGTTCACCATTATGCTCTATAAAGTTTTCTAAGTTGCGTTAACCTATCGCTGAATTAATGGAAAAGCTAGCCTTTTTTCCAATAAGGAAATCTGTAAGCTTTAGAGCTCCATTTTCTGGCACCTTGTTGTAAAACATCCAATGGCACCTAGATTGGTTTTGCCTCTTCAGGATTCCGTATACCTGAGCTTGCCTAGGTTCCTAGAGTCTCTTACTAATAAGCTCTATGTAGTTCTCTCCATTGCCTTTATTGGTTGTTGTTTTTTCGAGTTTATTTTGGGCTTTAAAGTAGGGAAGTCAAAGTTGTTAAGAAGGAAAGAAGATGTGGTTTTCAGGTGTTGGGATACGGGGAACTTGATTGTCTATTCAAAAAACGAGGGAGGGAGAAGCTTGGAAAGTCATGGAAAAAGGTTATGGAGAGAAAGAGGAGCATTCTAGTAGTAATTGTCTCCAATAAATGAGTTACCTTTAAGTTATATGAGAATGATCATTTTAACCAAATCGGAGTTTGGAATTATTCCCTTTTGACGATCAACATATGGACTGCAAATCTAAACATAGATTGGTTTCTTAGAGTGATTAACAAGTCCTGTAAGAAGAAACCTACAATTTCTTAAGTTGTTTATTTTCGTATAGGCTTTTTAACTGACCCTTTAGTTTTTTACAATCTACTGCTAGCATTAATGGTTCTCTATTAATGTAAAACAAAACCTGTTTAAATGTAAAAAATGGACTAAATTATATAGTAATTATTTTAGTGACTTTCATTGTTATCATAATTTATATTAAATAAATTACCTTTAAATATTAGAAATTATTTATTAGTATATATAAATAGTTTATTATGTATTTAAACTTTCGTAAGCTATTGAGTATCTATACTAGGAAAGGTTAAATACGTTAGATACCTCAGGGACTTAAAAGATTCTTTAAGTTGGTCCTTCAAGTTTAAAATATTATAATATATTATTAATTATATTAGAATCTTGTATAGTTTAATTATTTTTATTTTATATTTTAAAAACTTCCACATATATCAAATATTTATTTAGTTATTATATAATTCCTTCCATTTTTTTAATTTTTATCTATTATTTTACCCAAAATGACCTAGTATTGAAATATTAGTTAATATGATAATGTTTTAAAGATACGTATGAGATAAGCAATCATTTCAAAAGATGGCAATTGAAAAAAGTTTAACCTTAACATTTTCTAATATATTTTAAATCGTATAATATTTTTACTTTGTATTTGAGAGATGGTTGAAATCTGCCATTTATGAGCAAGACATCTCTTTAATGAAATTAAGCACAACTTACATGTGTTCTAAGTTATTGAGTTATAATTAATTCATAGTTTATCATGAAAAGGCTCATTTGTTAAAGAAATAATATCCAATGACGATCTTTTTAATGATCAACATTTGGAGCATAAACATTCTTATATTTTCTTACACACACTTCGAAATTCAAGAGATTACAAAAATATAAGAGAAATAATTACATTTTTAAATAAACACCGAGATCTGTAATTAATCCAAATAGAAGAATTTAGTGGAAGAAACATGTCACTTTAGTTTAGTGTCACAATTAATTACTGTTTGATAATTATATTCTTAACTTTTGATAATAATATCAAATCTAGTTGAATCAAAAGGTTGCAAAAATTAAGAGATTTATTTATAATTAATGAGAAGATAATAATTGATATCAATAAAAAGCTCTTATATATGATAAATTGAACCCCCAACTTAATACTTGATTAGATAACCGAGTTCCTTACCAAACTGTGATGTTGTTTCTTAAAATTAAAACATCGATTAATAAAATGAACTTATCCATTAATCAAACCGCTATTTTAATTAGAAACATATTTCTAATTATTTTAGGAACATAGCAAATTAAAATTTTAAATTAAGAAACTTATCTAATTTCTCATTACATTAATATTGTCAATTTAATTAGAACTTATTTCTAATTTCGTATATTTTTTAATTAAATTAATTTATTTCAACTAGAAACTTATTTCTAATTTGTTATTTTTAAACTTATAAACTTAATAATTTAAGTTTAAGTAGAAACTCAATTCTAATTAAGATTAAGACAATCAATTTTAAATTTTATAATTTACTTGGAAACTTATTGCTAATTATCGTTAAATTTATAAGCACAAAATATATGAATTTAGAAGTTTGTTTATGAATTTAATTAACATAAAAGCCCAAAGTGATCAATATCCTATTTTATTTTACAACCCAAGACATTACAAGACTTGGCCATATATACTATCCTAGAATCCAAAACATAAGTGGCCTATATGTTTTCCGTAGTTTATATCAAAATTGGCCCATTTTATTTTTTTCTTGGTCCATAGTTATATGTGGGAGCATATTTATGTTAGGTTAAAGATTGACCTATTTGGTCTAAAGTTTACATGTGTAAACATAAACTTGTTTTTTTTCAGGTGTCTCTTATAAATGAAGATGACAAAAGCACCATCGACGATAAGAGAGGCATCCAAAGGTGGTGATCCAACTCATGTTCCCAGATGATGGTTGCGGTGTTGTCTCAGAGACACTCTGGTGGCATAGGTTTGATGGCAGTGGCGCCCCTGGTTGAGCAAGTTTTTTTATCTAACAAATCATCAATACACCACAAGTATACGAATCGTATCTCATAGCATATAAGGTTATCATTCCCACGAGGAATTAGATAAAATAATTTGAACCTCACTTTGTCTAAAGTATTTAGGATGTGATTTGAATGAAAATAATAGCATAAGTTAAAATAATTAATAAAACAAAGTGATTGAGTGTAATTTGCACAACAATTTACTCATTTTATGCTAAAAAACTTCACATGTATGGATCGTGACTTGTAGTTAAAAAGTAGATATCGATCCTACATGGATTAATGCCCAAACACCACTTAATTTAGATCAAACTTTGTTTAAGAAAGAAAATTGTTTAATGGAACTAATTTGGAAAATTAAATTAAAATTAAAAGACTAATAATAAACAATAGATAACACCAAGATGTAGAAACTTGGAATCAAGAATTTAAAAATTATAGATTACTTTCTCTCTATTTTGTCTCCCTCCCATTTTATTAATTGAATTATGTCTCAAATAAGATTTTTAGATGCATTAACTACCCTCTCTCAAGGTATAATCAACTTTTCTTAATCAAATTAAATGAAATCAATTGGACAATCTCTCAACCTACCCACCCAATCACTTCACTGATTTAACTAGTTATTAAACTATCCTAAAGTAATTAATAGACCTAGCCGAGATCTCTCTTTTGATTAATCAAGTAACATGATGATTGTATTGTACATCTATGGGTTGCCAACTCTTGTTGTACAATCCTACATAAATACTCTTACTCACTCTCTCAATTTATTGCAAGATACAAAGATAATCAACAATCATCAAAGAAAACTTCATTCAATTCAATAAAATAGTAGTTTTAACAAAATAGGACAAAAGCAATCCTTCATAACATCATCGACATTCAAATAATCCATTTTACAAAGAATAGAAGAAGTAAAATTGACAAAAAATTAAATCAAGAAACTCTCTCTTCTTTGCCAAAATCTGGAAATTTTGGTATTGATGTACTATTTTCTCAATCTTAATGATAATCTTTGACTTCAATCCTTCTTCAAGACTCAAAACTTGTATTCTTCACTCAAAGAGGCTCTTTTCTATAGAGAATTTTCGTCCTCCCCACTATGGAGGCTTAATTCTCTATATTATAGTCCAGAAACCTTAAGTTTAAGTGAGTCCTATATAATCTCTCAGATTATATTTCCCACGATCATGGGAATGGGAATTGGCATGATTCCCATGATCGTGGGAATTTGCAACAGAATGTCTCCTCTTCTCTTCTCCTCTTTGATCTCTAGTTCAATCTCCAAGTTGCTCCATCTTTAATCCTGCATAGAAATAATCAATTCTTACCCTAAATTAACATCAAACATAAAAGAACAACAATGAATGTTTAAACTAAACGAAAACATACAAAATAAATCCTAAAATGCAGCAATCATAAACTATTATGCAAGAAACACATGCAAATTACTATAAAAAACATGGACAAATTCATAAATATCAACATCCCCACACTTAAATTTATGCTTGTCCTCAAGCAAAATAAACACAACCAATCAATTATATCACTTCATGTTCACAAAAATCAAAGTATATAATCCCTTAAATTTTAGCTATCTTAAATATCAAGTTAATACACATATCATGACTGCTTTTTCATTAGTGTACATAAGCAAACTCAATAACTTGCACCATCACGCAAAGATAAATATAGATGCAAAATGAATCTTCCCCTCGGTTTTCATTCATTTCTCTCAAGTATTTAATGGTTAATGTTTCGCTCAAACTTCCTATAGGAAACTACACTACCAGAAGCTTGCTAATACACCAATTCTCATCTACAATGATTGCATGCATAAATAGATCAAAAGACTTGTTTAGGTTTGTAATGTGGTAAAGGTTAAGGTGGGTAAAGAGGAAAAAAGGGTTAAACACAAGTATTCGTAAAATAGAAAGTGAATGAAAAAGGATAACAAATATACTCCAAGATACATAAATGTAACTAATACTCTGCTGTCATCGATGCTACTTAATTGTTCTTTCTTTTCTTTTCCTTTCTTTTTATTTTCAACAAATTTTCTCTTTTTATTTTTTATTTTTCTTTCTTTTTCTTCATATATGGAAGAATTATGAATCAAAATAGCACTATATACAATATAATTCACAGTCAGAAGTATCCTTAAATCATCTTCGTAAAAATTTTTACAACGATCCCAACTAACATATTACTTAATACTTTACTAGTGAATGTGTAGGTTAATAGGGTTTCGGGTTGAAATTTTTTTTGGGTATTTTTGAGAAATAAAATATTAAGGCTCAACAGGGGTAGCAAGGGATAATCAAAAGTGGGTCATTTAAGCCAAGGGTTAACACAAAAAGGGCCTTAATAATCTCTATTAAGCATGCATCTAGTAGACTCAAACCGATTCAAGGCAAGTTCTGAAGGTAATATCCTAAGGAAGTATCACTCAACAAAGAAATAGAAGGACTATTGATGGAGTCATATGGCTCAATCCTCACATTGGTTCAAATAAAAATTCACTATGCATCTCTTCACTACCTTATTGCTCAAATGTCAATTTGTGAATAAACTTATGTAACTAACTACTCTTCATTACTCAATATGGTTCACTTTCTACTTAAGTAGACTAATCCAAGTTCAAGTATGCATTCAATCTAATTCCAACTAGCATGACAGAATCTCATGGCAATATCCATTAGAATGATTCAAGTGCGGTTCCATTGCTGACACAAAGCACATGATATGCCTAAACATGCATCCTATTTAACAAAATACGAACAATGCAATTGAGAAAGTAAATGTCACCTCCCACAACATAAAGATCACATTGTCCTCAATGTGACAAGTCATCCATCAAATTAAGGAAAATGACATCAAACCAAACAAAAGAAATTAAAACAAACAAATGATATTAAACTAAACAAAAGAAAATGACATCAAATCAAACAAAAATAACATGAATCTAAACAAAAATGACATCAAAACAAACAAAAGAAATAAAATTAGACCCATGATATAAAACCAAACAAAAGAAACCAAACCAAACAAAAGACATAACATAAACAAAATATATTAAACCAAATAAAAGAAATAACATAATTGAAAAGTTTAAGGTAAGAAATGGTTTATGGAGATGACGGTGGCAATGGTGTTGGTGAAGGAGCTTCAAAATTGTTCCTTTGCCAGAATTTGAGGAACCTCTTCTTCAGGCTACATTGCTTCTTGTGGACTTGCTGCATTTGGGTGCTGAGCTCATTGATTTGGGATATCATTTACTGCTGATTGAAGGCCATCTGGTCAAGGATTTTTTTTAAACCAGGCGACCTCCATTGGTGCACTTGGTTCCTGCTTTACTACTTCTTCTTCTAACTATAGGATTGCTCGGGATGTGGAGGGTCAGGAAGCGGCTGTATTTTGGCCCCTCTTATTCCTTACTTTAGTATGTGTTTGAGGATTTTAGAGTTCCATAGATTGGAACTCCAAAATCTTAGAGTGCCTTAAACAAGATATGTCAATCATATCGTGTGGAGTTATACACACATCTTCCACATTAAAGTTATTAAACATAGTCAAAGCAATAACAACATGAGACATCCTAAAACAAGAACTATTTTTATTCACAACACTCACTTTTGATAAAAAAATCCTATAAGATGTATTGATTTTAATTTTTTCATCCATGCACCACAGAAAGAAAAGTTCTTTAACCAAGCATTTTTAGTTTTAATTTTATCAAACATAGTTAAACATATAAAATTGTACAAAAGTAAATGCTCGATATTACAGATTAAAGAGTTGGGTGCATTCCTAGAGTCAAAATGCTTTTCACCTGGTAGAGATTTCCAGTAATTATGGGCATTAAAGTCATCGTGATCATCTAGAATTTTAGTGTTTGACAAATCAAAAAGAACACGCATGACAGTATAATCCAATTTATAAACATTGCCGAATAACTTAAACCAAAAAACATCTATTTTAGGGTTATATTGGGCAGTCATGAAAAAATCTATTGTCATCATAGGTAAATAGGTATGTCACATTGAATGAACCTATTCCATTCTATGCTCACAGCTAATGGCTCAATTTTCTGCCTCAGTCCTATGGTGTCTCACAATTCAAAATCAAAATACTGAAGAGTGATTATTTCTCTAGTCCTAAGGTCTCGAAAATGCGTACCTTCTTCCTCTGAATAAATTGGAAATGGAGCATGATAAACTGCCATTAAATTGGGCTTACCTTCACCATAGAATTGAAGGCAGAGTTTGTTAGTCGATTTTCACCCCATCATCTTCTTTGGTGCCATTGTGGGAAGAAAACCTACAAAAAACAAATAAAGAAATGTGAGTTCGTATTTTAGAGAGAGAAAGAAAAATCTTACCAAAGTCCTTGTGTTTTTGAATGATTAATGCATAAAAAGAGTAAAAGATTATAAGATTAATAGAAAGAGATGAAGAAAATACCAAGAATCTAGAAGAAAATGAAGAGTTTTAGAGAGTGGAAGGAGAATTTTCATGGGTTAGATTAAGATGGTGTGAAAATTTTTGAAGAATAAGTGAAAGAGGAAAGGGGAGGGAAACTTAAATTGCCCTCTGGATGGAATTCCCACAATCGTGTGATTTCTATCCATTAAATTTTGGAGAGATTTCCCACGATCGTGGAAATTGGAACCTTCTTCCAACCTTAGCATACATACTCCATGATCCCACAACCTACAAACACATCAAAATAATATCATCAACAAAAAATTGAAAAGAAAACAATTTGAAATTCAAATTAAATTAAAATAAATATCAATCCAACTTAACTCAAACATAATCATAACTAAGAAATAAAACAAACAAATAAACAAAGGCAATAAAAAAGGAATAGAATTTCATGGGTTGCCTCTCATGTAGTGCTTCTTTTAACGTTGATAGCTCGAATCTCCATTTTGCTTAAGGCGGTTCAAATGCCTGGTATGGTGACAGCGTAGAAATTGAGCTCAAACTCTATAGATGAACTACGTACATTGGAATGGACTCCGCCTTCCTTGTGGTTTTCCTTCCTTCACCTTCTCTTGCATGATTGTTTCTTCTTGAATACATTCTCAGGGTCCTCAATATCTTCCCATCCTCCTTAGGGTTTAGGTTCATTAATATCTATTGGGGGTAATGGGGAACAACAATCTTTCTTCGATACCTTGAATGCTAATTGCTCCTTTCCTGCTCTTAGTATTAATTCACCCCATCAACATCAATGATCGAACGAGAAGTAGCTAGAAACGATCGCCCAAAAACTGTAAACGTCCCTGGGTCTTCTCCAATATCTAGTAGGTAGAAATCTGAAGGGAAGATGAATCTATCAATCTGCACTTATACATTCTTAATGATCCCCATCAGCTAGTGCACAGTTTTGTTGGCCATTTTCACAATATCTTAATAGGCTCTAGCTCTCCTAAACCTAACTTCTGACTAAATGTGTAGGACATCATGTTGATATCAACTCCCAAATCTACAAATGCCCTATCTATCTTAACTCTATTGATATTGCACGGAATGAAAAATTCCTCTACATACCTGAGCTTGCCCAGATTCCCTAAGTCTCCTACTACTAAGCTCCATGTAGTTCTCTCCATTGCTCTTCTGGGTTGTTGTTTTTCTGAGTTTATTTTGGGGCTTAATTAGGGAAGTCATAGTTGTTAAAAAGGAAAGAAGATGTGGTTGTCAGGTGTTGGGATATAAGGAACTAGATTGTCTAGTAGAAAAATGAGGGAGGAAGAAGCTTGGAAAGTCATGGAAAAAGGTTGTAGAGAGAAAGAGGAGCATTCTAGTAGTAATTCTCTCCAACAAATGAGTTCCTTTAAGTTATATGAGAATGATCATTTAAACCAAATTGGAGTTTGGAATTATTCCCTTTTGACAATCAACATATGGATTGCAAAACTAGTCATAGATTGGTTTCTTATAGTAATTAACAAGTCTTGTAAGAAGAAATCTACAATTTCTTTAGTTGTTTATTTGCATATAGGCTCTTTGACTAATCCTTTAGTTTTTTACAATCTACTGTCAACTTTAATGGTTCTCTATTACATATTAAGATTTTTATCTGACTATGAATTACGTTTGTGAAAACACAACCTTTTTAAATGTAAAAAATGGACTAAATTATATAGTAATTATTTTAGTGACTTTCATTGTTATCATAATTTATATTAAATACATTACCTTTAAATATTACAAATTATTTGTTTGTATACATAAATAATTTATTATTTATGAATTAGATGGCCACTAAAATAATAGTTCTCGATTTTTTTTTCTTAAAAAACAATTATAGACACTCAATAGCTTACGAATCAAAAACTTGTTCTCATATAGAGGAGCACATAATAATACTAGGAAAGGTTAAATATGTTAAATACCTCAGGGACTTAAAGATTTTTTAAGTTAGTCCTTCAAGTTTAAAATATTATAATAAAATATTAATTATATTAGACTCTTGTATAGTTTAATTATTTTATTTTATTTTTCATTTTTAAAACTTCCACATATATCAAATATTTATTTAGTTATTATATAACTCCTTCCATTGTTTTTTTAATTTTTATCTATTATTTTACCCAAAATGACATAATATTGAAATTTTAGTTTTAATATGATAATGTGTTAAAGATACGTATGAGATAAGTAACCACTTCAAAAGATGACAATTGAAAAAAGTTTAACCACAAAAATTTCTAATATATTTATGTTGTATAATATTTTTACTTTGTATTTGAGACATGGTTGAAATCCACCTTTTATGAGCAAGACATCTCTCTAATGAAATTAAGCATTCATGGTTTACCATGAAAAAGCTCATTTGTGAAAGAAATAATATCCTATAAAAACCTTTTTAATGATCGACATTTGGAGCATAAACATTCTTAGATTTTCTTACACACAATTGGAAATTCAAGAGGTTAAAATATAAGAGAAATAATTACATTTTTGAACAAACTCCAATATCTGTAATTAATCCAAATAGAAGAATTTAGTGGAAGAAACATGTCACTTTAATTTAGTGTCACAATTAAGTACTGTTTGATAATTATATTCATAACTTTTGATAAGAATATCAAATCTAGTTGAATTAAAAGGTCATAAAAATTAAGAGATTTATTTATAATTAATGAGAAGATATTAATTGATATCAGTAAAAAGCTCTTATATTTGATAAATCGAACCCCCAACTTAATACTGATTAGATAATCGATTTCCTTACCAAACTATAATGTTGTTTCTTAAAATTAAAACATTAATTAATAAAATGAACTTATCCATTAATCAAACCGCTTGATAGAACATTTTAATTATAATTATTGGTAATTTCAATTATTATTTTCATAAAATTGAATGAAAGAAAACAAGAGAATAAAAAAGTAATAACGAAGCCTGAAATAAGGGATTCTAACAAAGGGAAAAGGGGGTTTGTGGTGGGTTTTTCTCACAGTAGAAGGGATTCAAGTAAAAAGAAAGTACTTTTTTTGGAACAAATAAGAGTTTTAAGGTACATATTGTACAATTAATATGTAATATGCATCAATTATGATCTTTAGGATGGGGATTATATATTTAGCATCATTAGTAGTTATTTTCATGCTTCTATTTGTTTAAAAATGGATTAGAGTTGTAAAAAATTCACATAAGGATTATAATGGAATTATAATTTCAATAATTTGATAGTTTTGGATTTTTTTTACTCATAATTTGTATGGGGAGATGTGTGTTAAATGATAATTAGTCATAATTTAGATGTTTGCATTTCATTATGTAGGTGCCATGTGTGTAATTAGAGTGTGATTGCAATTATATATGCATAATAAGATTATTATTGAAACTTAGAGATGCTATTTTTGTATTTATGTGATGGCTAAAGTGAGACATGTACCATTCCATAATGAGAGATAGTTGAATGAGAGTTATTAATCGAAGTTAGAATGGGTCATATTTTTTATGAAGCAATAATTGCTTGCCTATTAATTGAGGCTAGAATAACGTATATACAGTCTATTGTCTAGAATGAAATTTTTGGAATATATCATTATGTGTAAAAATCTTTTGGTTAGGATTGACTAATTGTCGTATATCTTTGACCATGTACAAGTTTTATATAATTACTTAAAACCTTTGATTGCTGCATAAGTGGTGATTATTATTTGGTAATATTATTCATATATGTATATTGTATTATTATCTCCATTATATATTTCTAAAGATTATATAAGTAGTGGTGGTTAACATTAGCAAAATGGCTAAGGCTCAACCTAATTTAAAATTAAGGGGTAATCAAGTAAGTGCTTAGGTATGTAAAATTCCTTAAGGAATTGTGTACCAATCACATAGGTGATGAGAAGATGATGATGGGTGAGAACATTTTTATTGTCTTTAAGAAGAAGATTCCTCCAAAATGTCAGGATCTAGTTATGTTCACTATTTCTTGTAAATTTGTAACGCTATGATTAATAGAGTTATGTTAGATTTGGTAGCTTTAATCAATGTTATGTCTTGATCAATTTATGCTTGCATAAATTTGGGCCTTCTAAAAGAGACAAGTGTTGTCATATAATTAGCTGATTGTACTAATGCTTACCTTGATGATATAGTTAAGGATGTATTGGTGTAGGTAAATAAGTTGGAATGTCCTGTAGATTTCTATATGGTAGACATGAATAATGAAACTTCGTATAATCCAATACATATCTTACTAGGGAGACAGTTGCTTAACATGGTTTAAACTAAGATAGATATTCGTGAGGGCACCTTTATGATAGAACTTGATGGGGAAGTAACATTTTAGACGTAATGAAACGTCCTCAAGATGATCATTCTATTTTCTCTATTGAAATGATTGAGCCCTTAGCACAAGAAATGTTTAGATTATGTTGCAAGTATTAATTGGCAGCAATCTTAACTAAGTACTTAGAATTAGAGGCCACTAATGATGTTGAGTTGGGAGAAGAGTTGAATGAGATGATGGCTACCTTACAGTTATTAGAAAATTCTCCTACAAAGTATGAACTGGCTACCATATAGTTACATGAATCTTACCAGAAGGCATTCTTAAAATCCATTTGAAATAAAGTCCAATACTTAACAGCAATCATGACAATAAGAATACAAAAAAAAAAGTGATGTAGGTTAAATGAGCAAAATTCTCTTTATAATTAATACTATATTCTTAAGTGGAACATTAAGCTTACAAGTCAAGCCTTATATCGTTATACTAAACCGTCATCCTTGGTCTTACTTTTTTAGACCCATTCATATTTAACCTTAATTTTATCCGTAATTAAATTAACTAAATCCCATATATGAGTAGAAGTAAGTGCATTGAGTTCTTCCATTGCTTTCTACCATAAAGGATAAGTAATCGCCTTATGATAGTGTGGGACTTATAAAGAGAAATAAGGGAATAATAAAAATGATAATCACGAAGAGTGATATTGGGTTGACTTATATAAGAAGAATGACAAAATGGAGAATCAGAAGAAAAAAAAAAGATTAAACAGTAGAAGAAGAATATTGAGGATCCACATGAGGAAGATCATCAAGTGCGAGCAAAGGTGGATTGAAAATTTTTAAACAATTTGGACCTATAGTAGAGTCATCAGGAAATAAAATAATACTAGGAGTAGCAAAAAAGGTAGGAGATGAAGTGACTCTAAAGGCAAATAAAGAAGAAAACATCTTATGTTCCCAAAAAGTGACAAGACGAGAAATACGAATAGCCAAGAAAGAAGATCACAACACTATTAACCTTTATGTTTAATGTCATAACCCAAGAAATAATACAATCATACTTGAAGTTATAATTTGGTGTATTCATATGACTGAAGATGGACAAAACAAGTAGCAAAAAACTCAAAGATTGTAATAATCAAGAAAATGACCATAGAGATATTCATAAGCGAAATATTAATAATAACATGAGGAAGATGATTATTTGTATAAACTACTCTAAAAGTGGCTTCATCCCTGAGATTTAGGACAAAAAGATGACATAAAGAGAGATCGAACAATTTCCATAGTATGCCTATGTTTAACTTCTACACGGTAGCCCTTTGTTTTTGGAATAGAAGCAATTTGCTTAATTTTACATCCATCTCAAGGCATCATTTTTAATACATCCGTGGGATAGGCTCAAACACATTGAGTACATCCTATACATGCATCATAAATCTTTACTCCATTCTGTTAAGCGGTACTAGGACAAAAAATATTGAATAATAGTGTTATGAGTTACAAAAATTTGACAAAGGGTAATGTCTTAGTATTCCATATCATTATTTATATGTAAAAAGTTGATATTGTATGAAAATTGATTGTTAATTATATTAGTAAATTCAATAGAAATTGCAGGCAAATCATAACGATTTTTTATTAAAAAAATCCACGTATACTGAGAATAACCATTAACAAAAATAACAAAATATTGAGAAACACCTATGATGATATAAGGAGCAAGGCCCCAAATATCAAAATGAATAAGATCAAGTGATGTAAAAGATCAAGTGGAATTTCCTTAGAGAGTACTTTTTGAATAGCTGTGACAAGTTTAACTAGAAGAGTTATAAGTAAATACCATATAAGCTGATGATCATAAAAGACAACATAAATGTATACAGAGGCTACATCAGACCAATCTGGATCATAAACTTGACAATTGATCCCATAAGGTTTGTAACTCTGAAACATAACTGTGAATGGTCTGATTGGGCAATTGATGCAAACAATGAATATAATGATAAAGCTGAAATTGACGAACATCATGCAATACTGCATATTATGGCTATAAGAAATAGCAAATATCTTTAACACATTCAAAACGAAAAAATTCCAGCTTAATAATAGGTTGATAAGTATTATGAAACCAAGTTAAAATCTAATGAGTTTTGTTGT
>JAOSBO010000002.1:35651870-35666420 GCA_027563915.1 Erythroxylum rotundifolium
GAAGTGTTAGAAATTGCTCGTAGCGCACCTTTATCGTAGGATATGTATCGGGATGACCTACGGGCGTCCCGGTGTATGCCCTACGGTGAGGGGGTGCTACATGTATTATGGAGAATGATAATGTTATAAATATTTAGTCCCATATATGACCGTATTTTTGAGTTACTTTCTTTGCTTGATAGGGGTAAATATCATAAAAATAGAGGAAACCCTACTAAACTTTTTTAAAATTATAGTTCACTTATAACATTTTATTCTAATGTAGGAAAAGTCAATAGGCAAGAAGTCCATACCCTGTAAGCTCTTTTTGCGCACCCACACTAAGAAGTATGATGGTGTGACCTTCGTTAACACTCGATGTAGAGGACTTAATGTATGTGAAATTTATGTTTTAATATTAATTCTTAATAATTATCATTTATTAACATAAACAACGAAAAACAGCTTAACATCGCTAAATTTGTTGATGGAAAACAACTTCCCGTTGCTAAATGTTCTGATGGATTTTTAATACTTTTTCTATTCCGTCGGTAAACTTACTGACAAACTTAAAAATTTCGTTGCTAAAGATTACCAATGGTCGTTTCTATGACCACTCATGTGGTTGGTAATTTGCTGACAGAAAACCTTCACATTCTGTCTGTAATTTTTGTCACTAAACACTCATTTTCTTATAGTGCACTACAACAAAACTAACATTTAGCGACGATTTTTAAATCATTGCTAATAGTTAGTTTTTTACAACAATTTCAAAATTTGTCACCAAAAGTCCAGCTTTTCGCGATGTTTTGAAGAATCCTCACTAAAGGCATGTATTTGGTGAATCATCGCTAAATGTTAGTTTTGGAGACGATGTCAAAATTTGTGGCCAAAAGTCCAGCTTTTGACTACGTTTTGAAGGATTGTCACTAAAGGCATGTATTTGATGACGATTTATGTGAATCATTGCAAAAGGCACGATCTTTTACAACAGTTTTAACTGTTTTGTCCCCAAATGTCAAGCATTTTGTGACGATTGTCATAATTGTTGCAAAAAGCTGGACTTTTGATGATGAATTTTTTAAATCATTGCTAAAAGTTGAAATAATTACAATTTCGAGCTAAATCATTCAAACTTTATAGATTTGTTTAAATCTATGGATTTATACACAAATGATTATTTAATGATGGCTATTGTATATAATACACCTCCGTGCATACAAATATTTCATGAAAATAGAATGGAGTATCTAAAAATTGTAAAATGTTTTCAAAGTTTTAAACATATTGTTGAAAAACACATGGTAAGTAATTTAAAATTTGAAAAGTAAATATCTTACTTTTAATGTTAATAAAATCAAAATATCTTAAATTTAAGTTGACTCCTATTCTTGATCATTAATATTTATTAACAATAAAATAATAATACATATAAATATTGAAATATGGTAAGTAATATAATACAAGGATATATGGTGAGTAATACAAAATTTTAATTAAAATTTAATAATTCTTACAGACAAAACAATAAATAAAGTTTGACGCCTATTCCTTCGAAATGAAAAAGAACTAGTTATTTTTTTGGAATTTAGGCAATATAAGACTTAGTAGAAAAGCTAAAGGATTTTCCTACGTCTGGATTCCCAAGAAGGCTCCTTGCACATTTAGAGGCATCAAGTGAAACAGTGAAAGACTTCCCTCAGGGGTTAGTTTATTGACACTCTTTTTCAACAACTTCTTGTCTTTAACTAAACTAACAGAAGATACGATGATTGATTCTCCAGATGCAGTATGGTCACTGAATTGGATAAACTGCACGTATGATGCGTTTCACCTAAGAAACCAATAGTACAGAACTTAAATAGCTAATTAAGTCAAATAGTATAAGGAACCTAAATTCGAATACATGCATACCTGATGGAAACATATATAGTTTTTGGAATTGACAATTATTCCAAACAATTGATTTCCTTAATCATGTATCGACCATTGGGACATTGCCATCACGTCCATTTTTTTTCTATGTTCTCATGAAGATTTGAGGAAGCTTTACGCAATATATAGTAGATACAATCAAAAATTCATCTCTGATAGCTTCCTAACGGAAAATGAGATATAGATAATAAAGTAAGAGAGGTAATTCAAATGATACTAAAAAACTTGAAGATCAGTCATGGAAAGTAAGGGGTGATTACTATTTGATGAGGAGATTTGTTGTGCATCAATTTGTTCTTGATTAGGGAGAATTTTGCCACGTTCCTCGCATCAAAGCTTATTTCTGCCATCAGAAAATAGTCACCTCATTTACATTCCGCAATGAATTAATGTTAATAGTTTTATTCTAAAAAGTCAATTTAGCATTTAATTCATTATGTTTAATCAAATTCTTTGGGTAATCAAATCCCATAAATTCTCAGGGGAGGAATAAATTGATCTAAAATTGAATGGAACTTTACTATACAAATCCTAGCAACAAAAAGAAAAGGCCATGCATAACATTCTTATTAGCAACTTGATATTTATTATGATAAAAAATCAACAAAGCTCAAGTCCAATGTTAAACTTGAACCAATTCTCTTGTTCTCGATACACTTAATATTCCTATCAACAAATACTCAGGAAAATTGAACATATAATGCAAAAGATTAGGTTACATATATAATAACGAACTTGCAGAAAAGAAAAGCGAAGAAGAAGCTTACATGGAGAATGTTAAGAGAGAGAGAGAGAGAGAGGAGAAGATAAATAAGTGAGTCTCCTTTGAAAGAAAAATATCAATAAAATAAAGGTTATTAGATTTACTAGTACATATTGACATCAAATTCGTGTCAACTCTATCACAAGCGTTGAATTTTAAATGAACAACATTAATCTCATCCTCTTACACTTGTCCAGAAAAGAAAAAGGCTACAATTGCCAACTTAACTTATGAAGAAAAGGAGCAGTTTCTTTTCAAATAGTAATATTAATTGGCTCAAAATGATTGACATAACTAGTCATGTTAGGAATTAACAAAGAGTAGCTAAATTCAATATAGGGACAATAAGAAAGAGATAATTTCCATCCATCATAAAAATAATAAGAATGAAAATCCATAACTTTCTCTCTTCATTTTTATTCCTCTTCTTTAGATCATCAGTTTGAAAATCATAAAATGTTTTATGTGATTAGTGTTTTATGGGATTTTTAGAAACATATCATACTATGTTATTATATTTAGTTAAAACTTTACTTGCAATTATAAACGTTCTTTGCAATTATCATTTTTGTTTTCATGTAAAAATCATTACTATTATGGTCAAACCATATAATTTCATAAATAGTGGTTACCTTTAGTGTATGTAATTTATACACATATGAGGCACGGTACAACATGTTTTCTTAAGTCATGCTTGAAAATTTTCAATGATTATTTCCAAATCTTAGGTTTTTTTTTCATTTTTGATGATTCCTAGAACTATAGGTTTTATAGAGGTAGATCTCATAGTAGAACTATTAGTGAAAAATCAAATATGATAAAGTAGGATTGCAACCTAATAAAAATGTAACAATGGACAAGATTAAAATGAAAAAGATTAGTCCAAGTTTCATACTTAATTTCATTGTTTGTTTCAATTAAAACTTATTATGTCAACTTCTAATGAGTTATCATTATATTATTTAAAGCTTCATTATTAGTTGTTTGTTAGCTCCGATTGTCCGTCCATCCAAGTAAGTCATCAAACTTTTGTTCAATTTTTATATTCTTCTTTAAAGAGAAGATTTTTCGTTTCGGTTTTATGTGAATAAAATCTTGATTTTGTGTGTTATTGTTAGGAATTTTGTTGGAATGAGTTTTAAGCATTAAATACATGATTTGTTGTATAAACTCCTAGGATGGTTCATAGGTTGGAAAATGATGCAGCTCAGATGATACTTATCAATGAAATATTCCATGAGCTTAAGAGTCACAATGAGAAAATCCTTTCTTGATTCATGTGATTTAACAATGTCATGTAACATATTGTTTGCTTGAATTCAAACTTAGTATATGAATTTGTATTTCATAATTTTAGACTAGTAACATAAGAAATCCACCTATAATTATGGATGATCTGAGGCATGATAACCCTAGGATGGTATATAGAGAAGCGAGAAATAAAAGTAGCTGGCAAGTGAACATAAAAGGAAACAAAACTTAAGAGAATCTAAACCAAGGACTGAGTCAATGTTTGAGCCATAATGAAAGGAGGTAAAGGCAAGTAAAACCAAGGAAAGGTTCAAATTAGACCTTAAAATTTTTACCATAATTTAATTTAAATCTAAACGTCTCAATATGTTTAAAAAGAACTATAATATTTTACAAATGTTCAATTTAAACCTTAACTTTGTTATCAACCCTCCTTCATATATGGCATTTTTTGTGGCCCCTTACTAAATGAGGCCTTTTATCTTTTATCTATCTCCTCTCTCCTTGATAATTCAGAGAATGGCAATAAAAGGTTTAAAGTTTAAATTGGCCACCAGCAAACTCAATGGCGAAGCCATGACAAAGCATCCTATTCCATAATCACAACCATTTATTTCTGTCATCAAGTGGAGGAACGTTCTTACCTAGTCCTTATACTACGAAGTTATTCTATTAGCTACTTATTAGATATTATTTTTTACTTTGGTAAAAGTATCCGGAACGCTATACATCAATATGGACGAAATGTTCTTGGTGGCCAAAACATTGTGAATGCTAGAAATGTAATAGTAGATATATTTTAGTTCAAGAAAGAGAAAAGAAATGGTAAGTAGCAAGTTAGAGAGAGAGAAAAAAAGAAAGAGAAGAGAGGAGAGAGAGAGAAATGAGGGAAAGGGAACTTTTTTATTTTTTGTATTTCACCTTCCATATAGGATTTATATTTGGCAAGGGGCCTATAAAAAATACCATATATAATTTTTATAATGGAGAACTGAAGAAAAAGTTAAGTTGAGGTTTCAATTAAACGTTTGTGAAACATTGGGTTCTTTTTAAAAGTACAAAATGTTTAAGTTTAAATTAAATTCTAGTGAAAATGTTACGGCTCAATTTAACACTTTTTTCATTATAATCTAAATGGAGGTGTTCAAAAGAAATAAGATTCAATCTTATGTTTCTTTAATGTTACTAACTAGAAAGATGGGAAGTGGGTTGGTTACCAATGATTGACAAGGAATTACTTTGGCTACAACATCCATTGAAAACAAAATTTTCACATCTCCTTCTTATAATGGGAAACTCAAATTATTTTAAAAATGTCAGATATCCACATTTTATAGGGTACAAGATGTCTTAGTTGACAATAATAGCGAGAGTGATAAACTCTTTAGACAGGGAGAAGTAACTCTTCACAAAAATTTAAACCAACTATTATCATTATATTAAGAAGGAAAATTTTACTCTTAATACTATTAATTTTTTTCACTCATTCCAATAATTTGGTGGTTTAAAAATTAGCTTATGTATCTCTATCTTTGATAACCCAACTTTCATATGATAACAATTTTTCTTTACGGATGTTGGAATTTTTAAATAATGATCTTTGAAGTAACTGAATATGTTTTCATTGGGAAAAAAAGATATGCTAAGGAGTATAGAATGTTGATGTACACATAGAGTACATAAGTTTTCGAAGAGAATTCTTTGCATAATGTTATATTTTTTATCTAAATTAACTTGATTTTATAGTACAATTGATTTCATTTGATATTTTAGGTCATTTTGACAAAATATTTCTTTACAAAGTGAATTGGGTAAAGGATCAAAGTTTTGCATATCAAACATCAATGTTTTGGGGCTCATGTTCTTGTTTAGACATAGGAAATTAACAAGAAAATTAAACATAGTCTCATACAGGTAGGGATGGCAATTATGGTCTAGTCTAACCCGACCCGACCAGTTTTTGGCCCCGATTGGAGGTTGACCTGCCCATTTTTCCCTAAATGATGTCATTTTGTTCAAAATGATGTCGTTTTGTATTTCTTCCCTTTAAAAATAAATGGGTGGGCCAAACCGGGCCAACCGATAGGAGATTGGCTCCGGGTGTAGATAGGGTCAAATCCACAGGGGTTATGAAAATACATAGGCCCCTTCCCTGATTTCTCTTTTGGATTCATAGGGTAGTTTGAAGGCGCTTTTGATCTACGATCTATCGAAGCGAAGGGTTAGGCAGGTAGTATGGGCCCTCTGACTTCCAGCTATGTCCTGTGGGGCTCAACCTGGCCCATTTACATATTTACATATAGGACTATACGCTAGCTTATATTAGCATATAAAAACAGGGTATAAGGACTTAAATCTTGAACACAGGCATATCGTAGCCCTTGTTACTTCTTGGGTGAAGAAATTAAAATTTTAGTGTTAAATTAAGAGTTTGTTGATGCCAGTATTTATCAAGACAACAAGAATTTTGACTTACTCAAGTGAATTTAATATTGTGAAAAAGAGGATGGGGAACATCGAGAGCATAGATTCTAAGCCATTTTTAAAGAAAATAGATAATATTTATAATGCAACTTCTAAGCTAACTAAAGTAGATAATTGAGTAAGTTAATAAGCATGGATTCTAAGCCATTTTTAAAGACAAATAGATAATATTTATAATGCAACTTCTAAGCTAACTATATGGAGATAATTGAGAAAGTTAATAAAGGATTCGTCACTATAAATTAATTAGAGAGAATATTCTACTGTTTTTATTAGTAGTAATTTATGAAATTGTCTGACCAAAGTGAATTGATATTTGAAAAGGCATTTTTGAATTTCAATTACTAACAAGCAACAATAAACATGATTGAACCAAAATAGTAGACAATATATCCATACTCTATCTAATCGGACTATTAGATGACAAAATGATTAAATTATACATCATAATCATGTATGGACAGGTTAAGTCAAAGCACTTTGACATTCCTGATATTTGGGTGGTCATGACTTATTGCTGGACGTTAATCTTGATATATGATTATAAGTCAAATCACTGTGACATTTCTGATATTTGGGTAGTCATGACATATTGTTGGACGTTAATCTTGATATGTGATTATAAAATGGCTAGTTGTAGAATTAAAAATAAATTAAAAGGAGTTTTAATTTATCTAATTCTAATTATAAATTGGAATTATAATTTATAATCATTGTCAATATATTAGGAACCTAATGGTCCCATATTAAAGAGCAGCTTATAAAGGAAAAATAAATTTTAATTAAGTTGGACTTAATTATAAAATTTGAAAAATTTTAGGGATCACATATGATATATTTGATTTTATAAAAATTAAATTAATTGTAATTAGATTATGACTTTAATTATGTTTAAGGAAATTATTTGTAATAAAAAATTACAAAAACCATGATGCTTTTTTAATAAATAGCAATAAGCATCAACGAGCTAGCACTCCTCCCTATTTCCTTTTAAGCGTTTAGAAGTTGCTCTATAGATATCATTCAAGGCTAGACAAGTGAGCAACTCGTAGTTGAAAAATCGGAAAAACTTTCAAAGGATTTTAACAATAAACTTGAAGCAGGTGTAGTTGCTTACTGAATGATTGGATTTGTGATCATGTTTTATTTAAGTTATTCAATTATCGGGATATGAACAAAATCAATAAAAAATTTTTGTTTTATGTTACGCCTGTAATTCAATCACAGTTAGTTCCCAACACTAACAAGTGTTGATATTTGGAACCAGGTTCTAAGAAATTGATACTAAATACGAATATGTTAGAGCCTATATTGCTTAGTAGACAAATATCAATATTGAATGCTATATCAAATAAGGGCATGTTGCAGCATGTTCCTCGTGAAATGATTTCAGTTAATTAAATGAGAGTTTCATGCTTGAAAAATATTTTTATTGTGCTTAACAATGATTTTCAATAGCATCTAGCAATTAAACCATATTTGAATTTACATATATCAGTTCAAGAAAACATAATTATGAATTGATTAACACGTTAATATTAGGAGGTCTATAAGATGTTAAAGAGAGATTTACAGAAACCTGGTGATAGAGTCTAACTCTTACAAAATTTCACATAACTTTGTGCATTCTTAGAGTTTTAAGTAGATAAAGTTATCAATTAATCAAATTGAGGAGAGATGATTATACTTCGAGAGAATGTAATTCATTAAATCAAGAAATTTCATAATTTTATGTTATAATATCTTCTGAAATAACTAAATTATAAATATGAAGATGATGTAAGGCGGAAGTCCTTATCTAGATGTTTTATTATATCTAGTATTTTTTTTTCGTTAGGGATTGCTTTCTCTTGTTTCATTGGATATTAATCAGTATTAATATAATTTTAAGATTAAATTAGATTATTTTTAAAGATATAATTAATTAAATAATAAAAAATTAAAGTGATTAAATGGACGATAACAAATATTAATAAAGTATGCCTATCACCATGGCATAAAACGTTTGTTTTCTAAAATTGTTAATTTTCCGCGAAATTTGTAGTTGATAGGCTACCAATTGTGTCTGTCGTTGACGCAGGAACGTACCAACAAATCAAGATAAAAGGTACGACTCCTTATTTTGCAGCCAAATAAGCAGTCAAATGCTAAGTCAAAGTATTTGAATGCTCGTTCATTTTACTTTTGGTGAAGATACGTAGATCGTCTGCAATTAACGGTGAGAAATCTTTAAATTTCAGTTGGAATTCCACCAAGTTTAAGCCGATAGCTTTGGAAGCTTCTAGCACTTAAAAAAAAGATGACAATATGGACAATCAACGATAAACATATAAAATTGTTCAGAAAGAGAGAGACAGTGAACACAAAACCCTTACTGTTGAAAGTATTCCTTGATCCAACTTTTTTTTAAAGGTTGAAATTCATTTTTTTCATGATATAACATAGGGACTTGTGAGAAATACCGTTAAAATTACCTTAAGGTATAGTTTTAATAGCATTCAATTAATATTTCCAGCCAAGAATTTCGTATTTGAATTTGTAGATATGTCATAGTGAACAAATGAACAGACTTTTAATCCGGTTACCTATCCACGTTGCAAATTTTTAATATTGATTAATTGTCTTTAAAATATAAATGAAAGGTTGTGTATAATTCATGACTCTATCTTGACCTTCGCAAAGTAAGAAGCCTTACATATTGAAATTTGCCCCTGTTGTTGTTTCTAAACTTGTTGATCTCGAAATAATTACGAGTTTGAGTGAAATCTCAAGTCAATTCCTTTATGTTTAAGTTAAATTTTGCTCCTAAGTTAGAAGTTGGATCTTAAGGTTAAGCTTGAAAGTTTTGCTACGAGCTCAGAGACCTTGCATCAATTGTAATATGTAGCACAAACCTTATTATGTACTCAGGATTGGTTATTGGGTCAGTCGGATCTGGTTGGAGCTAGGCGACGCCACTATGGTCCATGGATTAGTCAGCTGCGGCAACGGACGTACCTGCAAGACAGCAAAGGCAAACCGGGAATGGATTCCTGGGAGGCCTCTCCGACGCTCAAGTCAGTGTCTTCGTAAGAGTTTCAGCCGTAAATGGGTCAAGAATAACAAAGCTCTTTTTTTTTTAGATCATACCTGTTGCGTGAAGAGGTAAAGAGCTTATATAGCAGGTACCTGTAATCATCATCAGGAATGGAGGTGGTCGTGTGCACGTTAACTCGCCCATGCACGTTACCTCTCCCATACCGTGTTTCGGCGCGAATTCAGGCACCGCTGACTATCCGAGAGTGGTTCTAGGAATGGGCTTGGGCCTAAAGTGACCGACCCGACCAGTTATGAAAGGATTAAAAATGAAGGAATGTAGAATACCTAATTCCGATTCCAATAGCTATTAACCGCTTTGTTTAACCGGAAGGAAATTGATCTCGTACTATTTAGTTGATTCACCCAATTCTTGTTTAGTCCGAAGGGAAATCGAACGTCTAGAATAAATGAGGCAAATTTCTTTCTCGTTAGAGGTAAGAGTATAAACAACTCGGTACAATGGCATCTCTTGTTCCGAAGCAAATTTTGGGCACCAAATGAGCTCCAATATCTCGGGACCATTATGGAAAGTGTTCACCAGCACGTGGTCTAGGCCTTTCTGCAGTTTACTCAATGCGCAAAGCTCTCTTAACAGGTCAGAGATTCTGTATGCTTGCAATTGATATGAGTAACTATAGGAAACCATAACCTATTTATATAGTTTCCATATCAGGCTTCCCCATCACAAGGTCGATGTGGACCAAATCCACTTTAAAAGGGATCCATTTTTCACCTGGACTTCAACCCATTAATCTAGATTATTTATTGGGTCACTTTATTACCCTTATCTAGATCAAATTACGTAACTTAACCAATAATTTATTAAAAAGCCAAAATTACAATTAATAACTGCCTACTATATGAGAAAATTACAAAATTGTCCTTAAGGGGAAAATTGTCTAACAATCTCCCCCTGGACAATTATTAATTGCAGTTTTAATTAAGTTCAAAACAGTTCGAAAATTTGGTTAAGTTACGCTACTGTATTGGTACCAAAATTTTTGAAAACATTTGATCCAAAGGTAATGAAAGTCTTACATTCTGTCCTACAAGGCTTTCGATACTGGAAAATATCATACACATGTGTCATGTGTGACATAGGTCTAACATAATCACAAATATCTTATACCTCACTAACATAAATGGGAAAATGGAGTGTGGAAGACCACGATGATGCTTTTATAATCTAATATGTATCATCTTCGTCTATATAGGTCTCGATTTCTCTAATTTTTTGCTAAACCACATTGCTAAACTGCAGCAGAGAAATGCCGTTTTCTTTTACCAAATGTTAAATAGCTTTAGAGAAAACTTATTTCTTCTCGTCAGATGCTAAACAGTATTAGAGAAAACCTTTATGTTCTCCAACCGAATGCTATACAACATTAGAAAACCTTTATAGAATTAAAATTTATTTCCCCCTATGTCATATGAAACTTTAAGGATATCCATACAAACTTTATATGTTTAATGACATAGGCTCAAGGTCAATCTTTTTAAATGCCCAATGACTTTTAAAATGCTTAAGATCAACAGAAATTTTAAGACTTCCACATATATTATGACTATATACAAAATAGTAATTACTAAGGATAAAAGAAATATGATAATCTTTATTAATAAATAATCATAATGTCATAATACAACAAAATATACAAACTTTTAAGGAGAAAAATACAGTGATCCTTAACTAATGCTGCCAAAGGACTTTAACATGCTCATATCGGATACATGTATAGCAAACACTAGTAGGCGAAGTTCTTTAGTCAGTAGACCAGCTAACATCTCCTCAGTCCTGATGTGCTCCACTTCAACATCACCCTTCTAGATCAGCTCCTTTATGGTCAAATACTTGACCTCCAAATGCTTAGACCCTGTGACACTCTTGTTGTTACTGAACAACACTATAGCAAGATTATCATAATACAACCTTA
Organism: Erythroxylum rotundifolium; assembly: GCA_027563915.1. Lineage (NCBI taxonomy): Eukaryota > Viridiplantae > Streptophyta > Magnoliopsida > Malpighiales > Erythroxylaceae > Erythroxylum > Erythroxylum rotundifolium. The sequence continues at coordinate 35,663,295 of JAOSBO010000002.1, forward strand.
TGAGTCTGGCAATTGAATCCACCATAGACAACTCAGAAATCAAGTTTCTAAGCCAAACCACCTGTGTAGCAACTCTATAATATGCAACAAAACTTTGCATGCATGGTTGAAGAAGTGACTAGTGTCTACTTGACACTCTTCCACGATACAGCACCATGTGCCAACATGAAAACATACCCTAAAGTGGACTTGCAATTATCTGGACACATAGCAAAATCAGAGTTCTTATATCCTATGAGGTTCAATTTGTTGACTTTTATGTACGTCAACATATAATCCTTGGTACCTTTTAGGTATTTTAACACCCATTTGACTACATTCCATTGGCCTACACCTAGGTTAGCCAGATATCGACCTAGCAGTCCAACAACAAATGCAATGTCCAGTCTAGTGCACATTTGGGCATACATCAGGCTACCAACAACACTAGAATATGAAACATTCCTCATAACCTCTCTCTCAACCTCATTATTTGGACATTATACTAAAGATAATTTCTCTCTATTAGAGATAAGTGCTACAATAGGTCTACATTTAGCCATATTAAACCTTTGTAGCACTTGCTCAATGTATGCGTTTTGTAAGAGGCTCAACAATTTTTGAGATCTATCCTGGTAATCTGTATATTGAGGACAAAAGATGCCTCACTCAAATCCTTCATGTCAAAATGTTTGGCCAAAAGTTATTTAACTTCATGCTACATGGTCAAATCATTTGATACGAGTAATGTGTCATCAACATACAGTATGAATATGACCTTGGTCTGCCTAACCTTATGGTATAAGCATCTTTCGACTTTGTTCTCCACAAAACCGAACGAGGTCAAAACCTTATCAAACTTTAGGTACCACTATCTGAAAGCTTGCTTTAGACCATATATGGATTTATTCAACTTGCAAACTTTATTAGATGCATCCTGATCCTGAAATACTTTAGGTTACTCCATATAGACCTCCTCATAAGGTCACCATTCAAGAAAGTGATCTTAACGTTCATCTGATGTAGCTCCATATCATAATGAGCTACTGATTACATAATCATTGTAAATGCATCCTTCAATGACACAAGACAGAAGGTGACATTAAAGTCAACTCCTTCTCTCTGAGTGAATCCCCTAGCAACTAGACGCACCTTAAACTGCTCAACTTAACCCTGTGTGTTCTTCTTGATCTTAAATAATCACTTGCAACTAACAGACCTGTAATGTTTAGGTAAATTAACAAGCACCCATACCTTATTATGCCTCATAGATTGCTTCTCGTCCTTCATTGCTTCCTACCATATATCTCCATGAGGTCCAGAAATGGCTTCCGACAAAGTAGCTGGATCTACAATGTGTTCAATATCATAGTCTTGCTCACCCAGATAGACAATGTAATTTGATGAGATAGCAGGTCACCTCTCTCTAGTAGATCTGCGTAACTACACAGGCTCCTGTGCCTCAGAAACCTCCTCCTCAATAGGTGTAGGTTTTTTTGCTTGCATAGGCACAATTTGGGGCCCTCATCCACCAAAGTTGACTGTATAAGAGGCGGATACGAAATGAACATAGTATTTGTCTTGTTAACTTCTGGAGAATGCGAGGATCCTCTCTCATCATATACATTGTATTCTAGGAACTTCATCGTTTGTGATTCCACTATTCAGGCCGCTCTCTCTCTATAGTAAAATCTGTAGCCCTTAGAGTAGTCAAGATATCCCACTAAATGGCAACGAGTTAAATGAGGTTGCAACTTACTCTCATTAAGATTATATAACCTCACCTCAGTAAGGCAGCCCCACACATGAATGTGTGCAAGGCTTAGCTTCTAACCCTTTTAGAGTTCAAAAGGCATCTTTGACACTGAGTTACTCGGGACTCTAGTCAAGATACATAATGTCGTCTTGATGGTTTCACTCCAAAGGTATTTGGGTAGGTTAGTCGTGCTTTGCATTGACCTCATCATGTCCTTTAGGGTACGATTGTGCCTTTCGGCCATACCATTTTTCTCAAGACTACCTAGCATAGTGAACTGAACCACTATTCTAACTGATTTCAAATACCTGACAAACAGACCCTTTTCTTGTCCTATAACCCCATATCTGCCATAGTATTCCCCTCCTCTATCAGAATTAACAATCTTTATTGATCTTCTGAATTGGTTCTCAGCTTCAGTCTTGAAGATCTTGAATTTATCAAGAACTTCATACTTCTCTTTAAGCAAGAGTACAACCATAATGAGAATAATCATCTATAAATGTTAGGAAGTATTTGGCATTGCACAATATGACCATATAGGGACCACTAACATCTATATATATGAGGTCCAATAAGGCTGAAACAAAAGATGACCCCTTTTTCTTTATCTTGGTCAACTTGCCCCTATAATAATCGACACATTTCTCCAGATCACTGAAGTCCAGAGTTGGGAGAATGTCATCCTTTATCAATCTCTCAACCCTTTTCCTAGAAATATGGCCACGACGTTTATGCCATAACATGTACAATATGTCCTTTATGAAGGTCCTCTTTCGAATAACAGGTTCGGTAATAAAAGAAAAAGCATACATCTCATTAGGTTCGTAGGATAAAAAGGTAGTACTGATATGTCTTGTGTTTATCAAATACAAAATAATAACCTTCCTTATCCAAAACTGATACAGATATTAGGTCCCAACTAAATGACAATATATAAAATGTGTCTCGTAGATACAATACAAACCCTATATTGAGGTTTAATCCTACATCTCCTATATACAAAATGTCCACCTCCTCATTGTTGCTGACCATGAGCTTCTGCTTCCTTATAGTCGGCCTTCTCCTGGATATGAAACCCTACATCGTGGAAACAACATGGTTAGAAGCTCCACTATCTAACCACTAAGAACTTGATATGGTTATGGCCACACTGGATTCATGCCTTATAAAGGCCGAGGAGTTACCTGACAGCTCCTATTTGACCTTCCAAAGCATGTACTTTGGGCAGTCAGACTTTTTGTGTCCTTTCTTCTTACAAAAGAAGAATCTCATACTTTTAAGGTCATATGGGCCCTTCGCAATGCTCGACTGCCCACCCTAAATTCGAGGAGAGGGTTTAGGTATCTTACCCTGACGCTTGCCCTTAGGCTGCTAGGGTTTAGCCTTCC
>JAOSBO010000002.1:35730623-35741447 GCA_027563915.1 Erythroxylum rotundifolium
AATAATAAATTCTTAAAATAAAATTAATAAAATAATGATCTAACATGACAAAGAATAAAAATAGAAGATAAAGTAAAATTAGAAATAAAGAATAATAAAAGATAAATATTAAAAATAATGAAAGTAATAATAAAAATAAACATAAACATAAAGGATAATAATAGTAGTAATAAAAAATAAATACGTATAAATACAAATATAACAATAAGTAATGAAATAAACTTTATTTCAATCTCAAACTAAAATCATAAATCATGTATAACCGTACCATTTCAGTCTCAAACTAAGACTGTGGTCTTAAAATAGGACCTATGATCCTTGATAATTATCGTTAGCCTTATATATAGTTCAACAACCAAAATTACCTATACTATAAAGAGTCATTATCATAACAATTAATCATGACATAAGCCATCTGCTTCAATAAAGAATCCATAACACATGCTAGGATAAATAACCGTATACACACGCATACAATGAGATAACATCATACTTACATTTCAAACATTATAACACATTAATCAAGTACAAAATTTGAAAAGTTATTAATATCAAGTACTGGAGAACTACAACATGGCAATCGCAAACTCATACTATATTAAAACATTATTAGAAAACATAATACTCATGTTTTCTACATATATATGAAAATTTATAGGCCTAAGCCCCATTGTCAGTGGATCAACTAATATGTTTATAATGACAATGTACTTATAAAATATAACATTGTCATCAACTTATCCTTAAAACATAAAGTATTTAATCTCAATACACTTGGTGCCATCGATGTTATTTGTATTCTTGGAAAGAGTACAATATATGAGTTATCAAAGTAAACTTTGATAGGCCTAGAAACTGAATCCACAATATTAATTACTTGAATAAAATTCTTCAACCATTTAGCATGTACTCTTGTCTTAAAACAAGCTATAATCTTAACTTTTATGACTGAATTCACTACAACAGACTTCTTATAGCTCTTCTAAGATACAACTCCTCTTAAAGTATTTAATCTTTATACACTAGGAACCATCAATGTTATTTTTATTCTTGGAAAATAGTATAATATGAGTTATCATGGTAAAATATGATAGGTCTAGAAACCAAATCAACAATATTAAGTCTTTTAATGAAATTGTTCAACCACTTAGCATGCACTTTTATTTTAAAACAAGCTATAATCTTAGCTTTTATGGTTGAATTCACTATAACAAACTTCTTAGAGCTTTTCCAAGATACAACTCCTCTAACTAGTATGAAAATGTAACCTATAGTAGACTTATTATGATCAAAATACCTACCAAGGTCAACATTGGCATATCTAATGATCTATATATCATTTACACATGTATGCTAGTATAAAATCTCTAGGTTTTGCATATAACACAAAACATTTTTCATTATAACATAACTAAGGTCTACTAAATATCTGTTAAGTTATATAAACAATGTTAGGCTTAGTGCATTCATCTAAATACATCAAACTCTTAACTGCATTAATATAAGGGATATAGTTTATCCTTGGTTTCTTCACCTCATTATGAGGACACCACACTTTTCCTAACTTATTATCTTTGATTACATATGATATGCTAAGCCTATAATCCTACATATTAAACAATTTTAACACTCTTCCCACATAAACCTTTTATGTTAGGCCTAAAATCTTTTTAACTCTATCCTTATGGATCTACACTTTAAAAAAATTATTCCTTTTAAAGATCTTTCATATCAAAGTTCTTCATAATCATTTTCTTCATATTTTGAAACATACTCAAACCATTTTTGGTAAGAAAATTTTCATCCAAATATAAGACTAAAACCATAAACTTGTTCTTACCAAATTTACAGTATGTAGAAGTTAAGTGTGTTCCCCATCAAATCCAAAATTATGGCCACCTTATGAAATTTTAATTTTTAAAATTGTGATGGCTACTCCAATCTATAAATAGACTTCCATAATCTACAAATTTGGTGCATTTTCTTTTACCTTGAAACCTTTGAACTTTTACATATACACCTTTTTTACTAAACCATTATTTAAAAAGTTTGTCTTGGTATTCTTATGCTGATGCCCATAAAAAAAATGAGTCATTAAAGTCATAATGATCATAAATGAATCCTTAATTGAGACTGGTGAGGAAGTCTCAGTAGAGTCAACTTTTTGAGTGTACTCTTTAGCCATAAGCCTTTCTTTGAACCTCTTAATCTTTTCGTTAACATCTATCTTGGTGTTAAACACATAGTTATAACAAATGGTTTTGAAACTATTTAGAATGCAAACTAAATCTCAAACATAATTGTTTGACCCTCCAAAATCATCATCATCTATTTATTAAAATGATGACTTATTATTACTTCATGATGGGTAATAAGACTTGAAGTCTCTCCTAAAAAATTATTAGTCTCACCCATGTAAATAACAACATATCATTAAATGGTATAGGCCCTCTATCTCTTTATAAAAATCTCAATGGTGCAAAATGATAAAGTTGAGTATCCACCATAACATTCTCAATAACACACAAACTACAACTTCATCTTATAATTCATCCCCATACACCTCTAACGTACTTCAATAACTCTCTCATAAACAATAGGAACATATATTGCTTCTAACTCAAGCTCCTCAACTACTTGAGCTCTTAATGGTACATTTACCACATCATTCTAAAAAAGAACTTTATAGTCAACAACTCAAAAATTTTGGAAATGTGACTAGAACTGTAAAACATGTAGCCTTTCAAACCTTCAAGATAACATGTAAATAACTTAGGAGTTATCCTAAGATCCACTTCTTTTCTGGTGGCTTATAAATCTTTTGTTCAGTTGGAAAACTCTGAACACTCAAATGGTTCAAAATAGGCTTCATGTAGCCTTTCAATCCTTCAAGATGACATGTAAATAACTTAGGAGTTATCCTAAGATCCACTTCTTTTCTGGTGGCTTATAAATCTTTTATTCAGTTGGAAAACTCTAAATACTCAAATGGTTCAAAACAGGCTTCCTATTTGTTCAAAATTCAAAAGGACTTCTAGAAACTAACTAACTAGGAACATGATTTATGAAGTTGAGTGTTTTCTTTAGTGCTTCACCCATATATATTTAAAAAGTTTTGATCTCACCATCATGCTCCTCATTATGTCCTTTAGCATGTGATTTTTCTTTTTATCATATGCATATGACATGGTGTATTGTGTACTTATGTCATAACCCTTAAAGAACTTAGTGAAAGGTCATTTCCTTAACCTAAATATCTATGTTTACTATAGTACTCTCCACCATGATTTGACCTATAAAGTTTAATAAGTCGATTTAAGTTGCTTCTCAACATTTATCTTAAATATTTTGAACTTCTTTAAGATCTAAAACTTATTATTGATAAGATATAAGTAAACATATTAAAAGTAATAATCAATAGAAATCACAAAAAACTTATTTTTATCTATAGTGGGATTCAAAGGTCCATTAATATATGTGTACATTATCTCTAACATCCCATTATTTCTAGTTGCACATTTCTTCTTACTTTTAATGAGTTTTCTTATAATATAATCTCCATATGCAATATTAATATAATCAAAAACCAAAAAATATGGAGGATTTCATCCTTCATTGATTTGTCAATCATTTCATTCAAAGAATGGAAATATCTCTCATATCTTAATGTGAATGAATTCTCCTTGGTTAAATTCCTTACTTTTCAATATCTGTAACTACTTTATTAGAATACTATCAGTATTTGTGACTACTTTATTAGAATACTACAAATCTAAGTAATAAGAACACCATTCAAAAAAATTTCACTAAAGAAAATGGAATTAAGAGATGATAAAATATTTTAAAATGTTTTTGTTATTGAACAACAATGAATACTTTATTAAGTTTATAAAACTAAGTTGTGTCTCATATATGAAGTATACATCTCATTATTGAACATTATAATACCATGTAGACTAAAATTCAACCCCGTGTCTCTAATTTACCATCACATCCCCTTTATTAGGTTTCTTTTTGCTTTTTTTTAATTTGAATGTATTAGGCCTTGAGGCAAATCGAAATTATTATAAATTACAAAGTAGTGTATCGATTGTACTTAGAAACAACTAAGGACACTTTACCTGAACATTTAACGGAAACACATATAACTTAAAATGTAAAATCCTAGCTGTAGGCAAATCCATCTTCACTCCTAAACATACTCGTCAATGGTTGCTATTGTCCTACTATGCATGTTGTTAACATACCACCTTGTATGCTGAAGTGATTTCCACCATGCATGTTGTTATCGTCTCACCTAGTATACCAACATGACTTAGCTATTATCGTCCCACCGTGTAAGCCTCCGTGTAAGCCACTAGGGTCCTAAATTGAATCATTACTTACTGTGTCATTAAACTTCTCCACCATAGCTCAAAACAATCCACATATTCCATTATATAAATAGGTATGAAGGGTGTTCAAAATTATGCTTTTATAAGCTAATTTAGAGCTAAATCTGTTGTACCAATTGTTTATAAAATTGCTCCTGAGAGATGCATTTATGATGGAAATTTCTGAAGTTTCTCTCATCTGATGTAGTTGTGAGTGTCGAAGAAAGAACTATCCAAAAAGCATTTACAAGTAGTGTTATTTTTGTAGTTCAGTCAACGAGTTCAGATGTTGCCTAGATGATCAATTTCAATAGTTAACGTGCATTTGTTATGACACTCCCTCCATATGTCTTTAATGTGATGACATTTTAAGAATAAGTGCACTAGTTTCCTTTGCTTCTTTGCATAAACAATGTCAGTTGGTGAGCGGAGTCTATTTGGCTATCTTATTTATTGTTCTTAATCTGCCTTTTATCACAATCCATATAGTAAATATCGCAAGAGGTTGAATATGACAAGACCGGGTGGCTTTAGTCTGTGACATCTTATAGAGTTATTTAAAAATTAACTTCTTGTAAGAGGAATTTGAAAATTTACCATTATATGAATGTCTCTAGATGCATCTATCTATTTCAGTTTTGTAGTAAGTTTCATAAATTTCATTAGCTAAATAGTTAGGAAATATAGGGTGGTTCTGAAATTTTTCCTTGCCTTGTAATGTTGTAGCAACTGACGCATCTAAAGGTATTGAGCTCTTTAGGGATTTAACTACATTTGAGTTAATTAATGGTCCACCTAAAAGCCAGTTATCATACCAAAAATTAACGTTCCTCTCATTAGCTATCAACATAAAAAATTCCTCTTTGTGTTTGTCCCTTATTTTGAGAATGACTATAAGAGTAGTAGAAGGAAAGTGTGAACAATCTATTACCCAGATACTCCTATTCTTAATGAAGTAATTATGTATCCATCTGTACCATAGAGATTGTTTGTCTTCCATTAATCGCCATAGTCTTTTGTTGAGTAAGATTGAGTTCATGGTTTTAATGGAGTAAATTCCCAAACCACCTTAATTTTTAGGAGTGCATATTTTCTTTCTATTTCACCATAGTTTGGTGACTTCTCTCCTTGCTACCTATCAAGTTACTGAACATATTATCTGCGGCTTTTAGGATTGATCTTAGGAAAGATAAGTGGGCTATCCAATAGATGTTGATGGAATTAAGAATCGAGCTAATAAGTTGTTTTCTTCCAACTCTCGAAAGATGTCTAGAGCTCTAAATTAAGATTTTGGCTTATATTAGATCAAGTAGTTCAATGTAATCCCTTGCCTTTAATTTGAGTGGAGAAATGGGGATACCTAAATATTTCATTGGAAAATCTTGTGACTAAAACCCAGTTAAGGTAGAGACTGATTCCTAAAGATCTAAGGTGCTCTTAGAAAGAAAGATATTACTCTTAAAATAATTGACTTAAAGTCTTAAAGTCCTTTGGAATATCTTCAAAGCTTTAATCATGGTGGAGATGGAACTGACATCGACTTTTGAAAGCAAAATCACATCATCCGTAAAAAGAAGATTATTTAGTTTAAATTTACCACATTTAGAGTAGTATTTGAAAGTTCGTGCCACAACATTGCCAATGATCTTATGTAAAGTTTGCTTCACTAAGGCAAAGATGTATGGAGATAAAGGGTCTCCTTGCCTGATCTCTTTGCTACTTGGAAAAAACCTAGTAGATTGTCCATTCATCAAGATGTTAGGAGAAGATGTCATCAAGCATTGTTCAATCCACCATATGAATGTTTCTGGAAATTCCATAGCCTACATAATATTTGTGATGAAGCTCCAATCAATGTTATCATATGCTTTCCTGAGGTCAATTTTGATACAAAAATTGGTTTTGCTTTTCTTCTTGGAGTAATTAATACTGAGTTCTTGAAGTATCAAAATGATATCACCAATTATTCTTGAGTGTGGTTAATGTGCTTATGAAGAATTCCTTTGAGCCTTTGAGTTATAAGCTTGGAAATGATATTTTATAAGGAATTGCAACATGCAATTGTTCTAAAATCAGTGAAGCTATTCAACTCACCGTTCTTTGATACCAGACTGATAAAAGTCTTGTTGATCTCTTTGAGAAGTGTCTCTTTACTAAAGAATTCCGTCATAGCTTCTAAAACTATGTTACCTGTGAGAGACCAAGCTTTCTTGAAAAAATTAACATTGAAACCATCATGTCTAATGGCTTTATAAGGGCGGAGAGATGCAATTTTATCCTTAATTTCCTGGAGTGAAACATGTCTGGCTAATTAGGTTGCTTCTTTTGAAGAAAGAGAGTCATTTAGGATCTGTTTGAGAAATAGTTTGAAAGAGTATGCATCTATAAGCTTGCACATAAGCTTACTCAAGTGTTCATAAGCTCCTTGCATAAGCTGAGTTTGAGAATCAAGAACGATGTTGTTGTAGTTAAGTGAAATAATTTTGTTTCTTACCTTTCTTGAAATGATGGCCTCGTGAAATGTAACAGTGTTTCTGTCTGCATGTTTCACCCATTCCACTCTCGCTTTTTGTTTAGATAGGGAATAATCAAATAACAGTGTAGTGCTTCCCTTTCTTTTTCTTATATTCTTTGATTTCTAGGATTAATGTATTATAGTTGTTGTATGGCTTCCAACTCTCCTCTAATTGTGTTGATAAGATGGTGTGTGTTGCTAATATTGGCATTATAAAGTCTTTACACTTCTTGCTTAATTAATTACAACTTCTGCATAAAAATTAATTTCTTAGTTCCTTGAATTTCAGATCCCAATGCATTCCATAAACATTCCTCAAACCTAGTTAGTTGCATTAGAAATTCATTGAACCTGAAAGGATGGACAGTTTTGTCTGTAGTCAAATAAGTAAGAATGGGGTATGATCATATAAGTGATTGGACGAATTTGAAAAGTAGTTAGGAAATAGATTCATCCATCTAAGATTTGCCAAGCTTCTATCCAATTTCTTGTTTATCAAATTAGAACCCGATTGCTTATTTGTCCATGTATGGAAGCATCCTCCCATGGTAAATCAATGCATTGAACTTCCTCCCATTAGTATATCTTTTTGTTCTTTAGTGTATGTAATGTTTAAAATATAAATGGTAAAAGTGTAAATTAGAACTTAACGTTTTTTCTAAAATACAAGTTATACCCTAATATTTTGAAATGTTTAAACTGAACTGTAATATTTACAAAACATTTAAACTAAACCCAAATACAAGTTATCCTAATATTTTGAAATGTTTAAATTGAACTCTAATATTTACAAAACATTTAAACTAAACCCTAAGTGGATTAAATATATATATATATATATGTATATATATGTATTTATGTATTTATACGTATGTATGTATGTATAAATAGATATCTAACTCGGACATTATGAGTAAGTTCACCGAGAAAACAAAAGGGTCGTAGACACCACCAAATTAAGTAGAAAGCGCAAACTGACAATATGCACGTGACTGTCATGTGAAAATTGAGTTGGAAGTCAAAACTACAGAGTGGAACTGACGCAACTAGCGGTGAATTAAACTCCAGTCATTATTGACCGCCCGATCAAAATACATGGACGGCTTTGATGCGTGCTTAGTTATGGGAAGTGGTGAAAGAAATAGAGATCGAAATACTTCTTAATTTCTATAAAATAAATGAAGAAAGATTCCGTAATTTTCTTTCAATTAGAATTGAAAAGTGTACAGAATTTATTTTACAATTATTTATGAAAATAATTTAATTTTTTTATTGTCATCATTAAAATTGACAATTTTTTTTTACTTTTTAGTAATTATTTTCATGTTTTATTATTAAACAATATATTATATTTAGTTATTTAATATTAATTACTAATGATAATTATGACAATTATTTAATTTATTTGTATAATTTTTTTAAATTTTGGCTTTAAAATTTTTGAAAACAGTAAATTTTAATATTTTAATATTTGTATATGAAATTTAAAACATCTTAAACTTACATAAATTTTAAGTTATTTATGAATAAAAAAATTAAAATATACTTAGATAAACAGATAAGAGTAATAAAATATTAAAAAATAAAATTTTAACTCAATCGCTATTTATAAAACAATCATCATGAACTATATCAACTCTTTTTTTAATAGAGGAGTCCTCAACCGTTATCTTCTAGATACACATCAAATAAAGCTTTTGATTGACGTAATAGCCTGCAAATCACGCTAATCAAGTACTCCATATTAAGCAAGTTCTGTACGATAAACTCGATCAAAAGAGTGTTGACAAGGAAGATTCGAACATATAATCTTTTGCCTCTTACCTCCTCACTCTATCAACTCGATCATTCATAGAAGCTTATAAAATCATCATGAACTTTACCAACTCCCTGTGTCGTTTCCTCTGGAAAATATCTTAATTACAATAAAATTACACTACAAATTATAAAAATAAAAATTAAGTATTTTGACTTTAACGAAGAAGTATTTAACTTTATCTATTAATTAGATATTATGTTATTAAACATTACAAGTTAGTTTTTCACAAATTATTTTCGATAAATACCTTTTTATAACATTACGGGTAAAGTTGATGTGGGTTGAGAATAACATAAAAGATACCAATTATTTCTTCAAGATTTTTGTAATGTAAACAATATTTTTCGGGCTAATAAATTCTTAGAATAACTTAACTAATTAATTAAATAATCATTTAAATTCAATTTTGTCTTATCGAATCTGGACATGTTTGTAAAGTAAATTAATTGGTGGTGGAAGGCACCATCTCTGCGGGGTTGGCGACTCATCTCTCGAATCGTGAAAACTGTAACTCATCGAACGTACTTAGCAATTAGTCGAGTAAGAATAAAAATTTATCTTTGTGTTGTAATATTAAGTGATTTGATTTTCTAAATTAATTTAAAATTTTCATTTATTAAATAAATAATTCATCTACTGTAGTTGAAGTTTAGTTAACAATTGAATAATCCGAACACGTAGTTTCGCAAAAATTTTAATTCAACAGCAGATGATTATAGCACAAACGAAAACGAAAAATTTAATTGTAAAATAAACAAATCAATACTTTAAATTTGATAATACAGTTTCACCTTGCTTGCTTTATTCAAAATATTACAGAACCGACTTATACAACCCTCGACACTATTCAATGTCTTCATCACTTACAAAAGTAAATAACACTCAATAATACGATCATTTCATATTAATTTCAATATAAAATTTTCTTGACAATATCAAAAGAATATGCTGCGAAGCTTTAATATCTTCATTGGACCATCCTATATACAGCAGCTGAAAAGTCATAAGTCAATCAAATGTCTTTCTACAGAAAATGTTACAAACTATGACGCTGCAAAAACACCAAGACTTCTAGAAGTTTTTACACAAAAACCACTGCTGTTGATAGCCCAAAAATTTCCTCACAGTAGACAAAAAATATGGCCCCCCAACCTGCAAAAAAATTACCAACAACATAAATGTGTCTTTATTGAAATGTTGCCAACAATGGAGTTGTGAAATCGAATTTTATACACATTACTACTACTATCAACAGAGACCAAAAACACACACCACCAACTTCCAATCAACTCAACAAAAATCACTTAACCGATCAAAAATTTTAGTTACTAAAATCATGAAAACATTTAAAGTTTTCATACACCATAAATCACAAAAGACAGTCACTCAGTTACCACTTCATCGACGATGAATAGCCCCACATGAATCACGTAAACCACCAGAGAAACCAGTTGTCGAATTCGACACGCTGAACAATCAATAACACATCAGAAAACTCAGCTGCAAAAACCAACACGTTCAACCCTTTGCATAGCCCACTATTGTCGTTCAAGAGATGGAGAATATGCACCTGCAAAGATTCCTCAATAGACGTTCAAAAACAGAAGAAAAACGCAGCAGCATAAATTACCCCTCAACCGAGAAAGAGCAGCCCACAACAGAGACGTAATCCTTGAACCAAAAAATCCGCAACACACAAAATGTTATCTTCACCGAACTAGGTGCAGAATATCGTCAATAATAATCATAAAATCCCAAGCGGCCAAGTCATGCAATCCTATAATGTTTCAACACCAAAAACGATAAAATGTAGCCCAAAACTTGCATTAAACACATCAACAAAACGGCTGCTGTTGTTAAACAAAATTTCAACAATATCCTTCTTTAGATAACCAAAATAAGTTATCCATTAAATCTCATCGTAATTAAGATTTGAAACCTTATTAAACTTATCTTGAAAGAGTTTTATATAAATCTAACTAAGAGCCTATTTGATTGGATATTAATTAATGGAATGGAATGAAACGAAAAAAACAGTTTATAATAGAATGAAATGTAATATAGCAAAAAGATGTTTGGGAGAGATGAAATGGTTCATAATGTAATGTACTAAAATA
>JAOSBO010000002.1:35741547-35752178 GCA_027563915.1 Erythroxylum rotundifolium
GGGTTTAGTTTAAATGTTTTGTAAATATTAGAGTTCAATTTAAATATATATATATATAATGCATTGAGCTTCCTCCCATTAGTATATCTTTTTGTTCTTTAGTGGATGTAATGTCTAAAATATAAATGGTAAAAGTGTAAATTAGAATCTAACGTTTTTGCCAAAATACAAGTTATACCCTAATGTTTTGAAATGTTTAAATTGAACTCTAATATTTACAAAACATTTAAACAAAACCCTAAGCGGATGAAAAATAAGACAGAAGTAAGTTTGTTTATTATATAAATATAATGTATACACACACACACACACACACATTAAGCTTGCTCCCATTAGTATATCTTTTTGTTATTTAGTTTATGTAATGTTTAAAATATAAATGGTAAAAGTGTAAATTAGACCTAACGTTTTTGCTAAAATACAAGTTATACCCTAATGTTTTGAAATGTTTAAATTGAACTCTAACATTTACAAAACATTTAAACTCTTGAGTGGATGAAAAATTGGACAGAATTAAGTTTGTTTATTTATATATACATAGATATAGATATAGATATACATATATATATATGTGTGTGTGTGTGTGTGTGTGTGTGTGTGTATACATACATATACATATAGGACCCACTATTTTATGTGACATCCATATGCCACAGTAGATCCCATATATTAGATTTAAGTTAAATCTTTATTGTTATTTTGAATTTATAATTAAAATTAGTTAAACTAACTTAATTATAATCAATCTTAGTTAACATGTTAACTTAATTACAATATGATTAAACAAAATTCCTAATTTTTCAAAAATTTCAAACAACCTAAGAACCCCAATTCCTAATAAAACCTAATTTACCCCATCCCCCTGTTGTTTCCTAATAATTTGCTTGGAAAAGTTAAAGAACGATAGCTTGAAAGTTGGATTTCGTTAAACATAAAAATGTTTTACCTTTACTTTTCGGCCAAGACTTCGATTTAAGGTAGTGCTCAGGTTTTTATGAAAAGTTATTGAAAAGAATTTAGTTGTTTGTTCTTTAAAATCTAAATACATCGAAAATTCAAATCCATAGTTTAGAGCCATCAACATCCAAATTGTTCATAATAGATAAAGTTGGCTACTTATAATCTGACTCACTCAACTCAAAAGAGAACACAAATAATTCCTTTTAAGAACCTTCACTTAGGCACATTCTTCTTCCTCTAGTTTAATGTCTAGTGCAAACCAACTCAAAAACTCACTTTTTAATTTGTAATTTTTGCAGGAATAAGGATCTAGGTAATACACTAAAAGCTCTTAACCCAATCTTGAAGTTATCTTTAGGTAGTTTCCTTTTTAGGTTTGTGTTTCTATACCAACCCTTAATATAAAAAAAATGCAAAAGAAGATCCAACTTTAAGTTATAAACACTTCACCGTCAACAAATGAGAAGATTCCAAAGGTATCTCTCATGTGAAAGAGAAGACTCCAAGCTTTAAACGGTCATCAAAATTGAAAGAAATTGAGATTAGAGTTTATTGGAAATTCTATTAGGGTTGTACAGAGCTGACAGAGGAAATAGGTTTATTAAGAATTAGGGTTCTTTAAGTTAATTGAAAATTTAGAAATTTTGATTAATCATAATACAATTAAGTTACTTAGTTAATTATGATCAATTTCAACTAAATTAGTTTGGTTAGTTTTAATTATAAATTTATAATAAGCATTAACAAATTTTAACTAAATATAATATGTGCTCAAATGGATGCCACGTGACATAATAGGCCCCATAAGTTAGATTTAAAAAAACAATGTGCCATGTTAGTGCTCACATAGCATATAAGGGATGGGGACTTAACTTTGTCCAATTTTTCATCTATTTTGAGATTATTTTGAGCATTTTGTAAATGTTATGATTTATTTTAAATGCTTAAAAATGTGAAAGTTTAACTTATATTTTGTTTAAAATGTTAGAGTCTAATTTATATCTTCTTAAATATAAATAGAGAAACCACTATCTAACTATCAACTAGTTGAGCTGCATCTATTAAAGATGACTTAAGCAAACTAAAACCTCAAGGATACTTGATTTGCTTTCCTTTTTCTTTATAAAAGAATTATACTTATAATAGTCACTCTTCAAGGTTCTCCATCTAGTCCTAGTACTAGTACTTAACATTCTTATTCTTAACCCCATTAGATAGCCTATTGACTTGGTCTATATCCTTATTAAAACCTTTATTCTTCTTCCACTTCTTATTTTGATTCTCATAATTATCTTTGATTTTCGAGGATTCAACCACAACAATCATATTATTATCCTTCTTATGGTTTATCTTTTCCCATTTTTGGACGCATATCGATATTAACTCATTCGTAATCCACACCTCTTTCCTAGCATTGTAGACTATGTTTAAGAAACTAAATTTAAGTGATAAAGAATTTAACACCTACTAAATTAAGAAAGAATATAATATTAGGACTTGACTACCATTTAGCTTATTAGCTATATTTTGCATCTTCATAGTGTAAGTTCTAACCTCAAATTCTCTGTCTTACATTAGTGAAGTCAATCTATGCACAAGTTAACTAACTTAAGTCTTTTTATATTTAGTGTTTCTCTCCTTCAAAGCTACTATGAATATTTTGGTATTGTTTCTTTAAATGATTGGGAAAATCAACTTCTTCATCACCATGATGCTAGCTTATTTTATCTTTCCTACTTTTGAAAGTGAAACTTCTACTCCACTATGTTCTTTTATGTCATAAGTGCAAGCTCTTCCTTAATGAGAGCTATATTTAAATCAGTTAAACTTGAAGCCAACTTTATATCATTCTTTTAAGGGTAAAATTTATTCATATCCAAGGTTCCACTTGGCAAGTTTGATTTTTCACGATTATTTGACTCGCTTAAAAGGTCAAATAAAACTCAAAACTCTTTTCTTGTCTCTTCTATTATTTTAATTTAAACTATAGATGATATAAACCTAAACTTTTATAAGTCACTCATAGATACTATTATGAGAAGTGAAAAGAGAATTAGGTTTATTAGTTAAAGGTTTTAGTCTTATCATCAAGATGCTCTAATAGTCCTACATAATAACCATACTATATCTACTAATCCTAATAAGGAGATGAAGATCATAATAGGATAAAAATATAACTATGGGTTTACTGATCTCTATATGAATAAATTATAAAATAAAAGACTAATTAATTGTAATCCAGATAAAAATATTTTATCACTGCTCACTCTCACCAATTAGAAAAAATAATTATGTGTTCAATTCACTTCGTTTATTTATAACATGTAAGGATTTTCATGGTCATTAGGGAAAGAGAACTTTAACAAGAATACATGACTCAAATAACATTTAAATGGTTACATAAAATACATTGGAGTATGAAGATAGATTTTTAAGTCTTTAAAGAATTTAACTTTGGTTCAATGTTTATGATTATTGTAATCAACTTTGTAAGCTATCAAGTTTTATAGCAAAAGATAAAGGTAAACCAATCTTGACATAAGTTCTTAGATTAAATATGGAATACCTATATTTGATTGATTTCGTAAAGTGAACTAATTGAGGCACATACTAATTGATCTAAGTATCATTTTATTGCCAAAAATTAAGAGAGGGAGAGAGAGAGGTCTATTAAAATTAACAAAATAAGTGAAATCAATTTTTATAGTAATGCATTTAATTAGTTAGGGCCATATCAATAATGTAGATTGGATTAGTTTGAGTGTGGACCTAAACCTAATATCATACACATAATTTTAGATACAATTGAAATAATCCACACAATTTTTCCTTAAATAAATACAACTAAAATTTAAATCAATTTTATGCAAAAAAACTAAAAGAATCATCATTTCTTCATAATGTCAAATGATATTGAAAATTGCAAAAATCATCTTTTTTATTTAACAATTGAATGCCATTGGCTAGGCTTGTAATATAAAGGCATTGATTTTGGATTCCATGTTCTCACATATGAAGAACTTATAAGACCAAGAACAATGAGAGAATATGATTGGTGGGAGAATATGAAACATAAATTTTGTATTGACTAAATATCAATATTGTGTCTATTATGAAGAAATGAGCGTACTGGTGATTTTCCTTTTAAGGGTACATCTCTTAAGTGAAGAGATTTTCGGGTTAAGTCAAATTAGAGGAATATTAGCACTGATTTTGTAAAATCTTTAGCGTGATATTATATGGTAGTAATTGCTTTTATTCGACAGCATCAACTTAACTAGTATGATTTGTTAATGCTACATTCTTATATTCATATCAACTCTTATTGCCTAAAAAAATATATTTAGCCATCCAAATCAAAATTTATGTTTCCAAGTCTTCAAAAACAAATATAATCTATTCATAATTTCTTAACAATAAGAACTACATTTAAATTGCAAAAATTGCAATATTATGAATTTCTTTTGGTTGAGATATAATAAAATCCCACACTTGTTGATTTGGATCCTAGTTAAATTAGATGGCTTTGTCATTATGGATGGGTCATCTTTAATCATATTAGAAACAATCTACGTTAGAAATATAAGGAAAGATAAAAATTAATGTTTAGTACATCATAGAAATAATATAAAGAACCATTTGGTAGGACCAAAGGTTCTTAAAAACTTAAGTAGCCACAACTACTGTGTGTATAGTTAAAAGGAGAAGAAATAAAGATTAGATGATTGAAGGAGTTTGCTTTTGGAAATAGAGAGTCTTTGGGAATTTAATTTGTCTAACTATTTAGGAGACATGTAGTTTGAACCTAACATAAAGATAATGGAACATAAAGCTAGAAGCTTATCTTAAGTCATATAATTACAAAACTTCATGTCTTATGACATGTATATTCTCACTTTTACTTTTGTTTACTTGCATACATTATATAACCCTTCACTTTGAAGTTTCATCCTTCTTTTATTCAATATGTTTATTAAGGGGATTTTTCAATTATTGAATAAAATTAAAAACCTCTAAAATTTTGTATAAGAGATTATTTATCTTTTTTTAATCTTCCTACATTTAGACATATAAACATATCTAAAGTTCAAAACCATGGTTCTCCTATTTAACATGCAACTTGTTTATCAATACACCAATATATTATTGGTTGTATGACAAGATTATTTCACCCAACATAACCATAAAAATAGAACATGATAACAATAAAAAGTACTTATTATCATATGAAAATAGTCAAATAGAGTAAATACATAATGGTTTATTTCAACTATTCTTCAAATATTTAAATATCTTAGTCTTTTATACAAAGTGAACTGTGAAAATTAGGAGTTACAATTTAAATCTCGTTAATTTGTGTACAATATGAAAATTATATAATTTTAAAGTAATACATATTAATCTAAATGGAAAATCCTATCTAAGACTATTATCACTTGGAATAGTTAATAGTTCTTTAACATTCATAAGTTTTGTACATTTTTTCTTTTTAAGTTACGATTCATTTAGGGGAATATTTTAGAAAAACACATTACTTTAGAAGTAACAAACTTGGCTTTAATAACTCTCAACAAAGAAGCCTTGTTTTGGAGCTAAAAAATCCAAATATCCACTATATATTCTAATGCTAACATAATATTGAACATAAATGTCCAATATAAATCTAACAAGTAATCATTAAATACTTCAAATTCACAAACTATTTTACTTAAACACTTACGTAGACAAATAATATATCTATAGTAGGGCATTTCCCCACTTACATTTTTTGGATCTGATTTATATATAATGAGAGAGTGACATAGGTTTGAAAGAACTTTTTGGTTAAAATTTAAATGTCCTTAACATTGTTTGTATCAATTTGAGTAATAATAAGGATGCTAACACTTTTATTAACTTTTTAATTAATGTCTAACATGTTTTTTAAAAGTGTTTGTAATATGGAAAATATAAATTTGAATGAACACTCTGATTCAGGATGAAATTGGTAATCTCAAATTTATAAAAATAAGTATCATGATCTCTAATATTATTTTATGTAATTAACCCACCAAGAATCCTAATCAAATTTTAACACTTGGTGGATTTGATATGGATCTTGAAATTTATATTGATCAATTGACTAAATGCACCATGAGAAAGTTTTTAAAATAATATGTGCAATTAGTCCAATCACATCCCTCGTACATATAATTAGGTGAAGCAACTATAATGCAATTAAATGATATTCTTGGCATTTTCATGGAAGAACATATGGTCCCATATCCCACTTAAGATCATGTAATGAAAAAGTTTAATAGAAATTGGCCCACAAAAGATCTCTTTAATATATTCATATGGGGCACTACATAATGTGCTTCTCTATACCCTCCAAAGTGGTTAGTGTGGTGAGCGATCGAGTGCCTAAGGGGCAATTAAGTCTAAGACTGGCCCGACCTGACTCAGCTCTGCTCAAAGTAAATGCACTTAACCCCAATCGATCGAGTTTTAGGTCAGACTCGAACTTTTTCCAAATCAGCTTGAGCCCTGCCCGAAGTCTGAAAGTTATGGGAAAACAATGTTGTTTTGAGTAAATTTAAGTAGTGAATGTCTCTAGTAAAAAACTAAGTTCAATTCATTTAACATCATCTAGATGACCTTATGCTTTTAATAAGGTTTTGTGTATGAAGTAAGTTCATTCAAAAGTTTAAAATATATGAATTATCATTTTTCTTGTTTGACTGTTTATAAGATTGTAAATGTTAGTCAATATTACAACTGTAATCCTCTTTATCATATAGGTTATTTGAATTGAGGTAATGACCATTTATAGATTCTTTGTATATTTTTCTTTCCTACTTGGTTGCCCATAAAATTCTTTGTATCTTAGGTCATCTTGACAATGCGTGAAAGGATAAAGGATTTGAACGAGAAAAAAGTAAAAACGAAAAAGTGATAGAAACAAAAGAAAGACAGATAATCCGACATAGAGGATCTATTTTGAGAATAATTTGCTTTCGGCCTTTTACTTTGGAACCAAATCAAACTCTTAATTGGTTTATTTGTTTACACTGTTAGTGATTATGTTTCTGTTTCAAAATAGTTCAATTCTTTTCCTTAAATCCATTCATTTATGTCAATTGTAAGCCAATGCAAAACAATTTTCATCTCGAATTTTTAGCGCAAATGTATCACTCATGGTAGTCTTGAAATTATTTGCATGTAATGATGATAAATAATATGAAATTTTGAGTTATTAGGGATCATCAGCTTCTAATTTTTGCATTTTAAATTTTTAATATGAAGAATAATAGATAACATGTCTAATTAATTGTCGCCAGATATTTACGTAATATTATCATTCTTTAAAAGAATTCTTATGATTTTATGAAAATAAAATATACTTATGTATTTTTGATAATTATGAATGAATTCTTTTGTATTTTCTGTTATTATATTGTAATTATTTAACTTAGCAATAGTTAACATTATATTGCAATATCCTACTCATATAAAATAATATAATATCATTATAAATAATTAATTTTATTAATTGTAAAATCATATATGCATCAATACCATAATGGCTCTTCTCATGTTTTTTGGATGGACTTCACCATAAACATAATAATTAGAGAAATTTCTTTAATTTGTATGCTAAATAATAGTAGCAACTTAAATTAAATGACAAATACTCTGTTTTAGAAAAGATTATATAATGAAAGAAAAATAGAATAACAAAATAAACTTAACATTAACAAATAGAAAGTCAAACCAATGGGATTGAAAAACAAACAAAAGATAATTAGGGTATTGCCATTGAAATTTTTTTTAATATTCTTGCCAAATTTTAACATTTTAAAATAGAAATTTGTATACAAATTTGTGTTTTTATATAGACTGAAGTGTTAAAAGTTTTTTTCTTTCCCAAAATTTTAGTAAGTTGATTTATAATCTAACTAAAATTATTCACTGTATTGATTAAATTTTTTATTAACTAGAAATTTCAAGATATATAAAAATTAAAAACTAAAAACTGCATATTAAGGAACTTATTTTGTCCTTATTGATATTGTGATAGATTTAACGTAACATATACATATTAGAATGGACATAATATGCATAAAATAGATTTAAAACAACTTAAAATATATGTTATAAGTTAAAAACAACTGAAGTAGACCCGTAATCCACTAAATTGTCTCTCAAGTTTATGTCAATCTCCTCTTTCCAGTGACTGGTAATTTGAACCAGGTGGGCAATAAATTTGTAAAATCACCATATGGAATCATTCTTTTACTTTGATTTTCCTGTAGGTGGAAAATTCTGTCTCTTAATCAGTATGTTTCATTGAAGTTTTGAGAGGATCGAGATGCCTTATAAACTCTGGTTTACACCAAAAAGATGTAGAGTTGTCAGTAATTATCATTTATTAAATTTCTCAAAAAATTATCCTATGTATTATGCAACGGTGATCTTCAGAACCAAGTTCATATTGTCATCAATTACATCTACTTTGTAAGTATAAACCCTTTCCATTTAACAGATTCCAATTTTGAGCTGCAATTTTGCTACTCGTCAGTCCTTAATTACTTTTGTCCATATCCTTAATTGCATTACATATAAGATTAGCCCAACAGCTAATCACAAGCAACCGAGTAGGCAGGAGCGATTGTCTATTTCAAAATACGATAAGAAACGTCTGCCGGGTGAATATTGACCCCATATCCTTTACATCCAGCACAAGCCATAAAGATCAAGACCTAGCTATATGAACAGCTTTTCAAGTCTAAAAATACCTTTCCAATTTTATCTCCAAGGATAGATTAAACAATTGAAAGCAGGTATTCCTAGTACCTACTGACCTTGAATTTCTATGAATAGACAAGGACCCCTATCTGGCTTTTCTGACGGCCAACGAAAGGTAACTGTTCATGGGCATGAGAGTTTTTTCTTCTTTTTTTTGGTTTGGGACATGCATGCATGGTCACGCATTTTTATCATGCAAATGCACTAAAAAACCTGACAAAGAATTAGCTCAAAATTTCAAAGCAATGACCAATGCTACTTGTAATCTTTTCCATGGTTTTTATGTCCAATCGAGTAAAATCTTGAAAAGGGGAAGAAAGACAACGACATTAACAAAGAAATAGACCACCCCACCAGACTAATATATACAAAATCATACAATAAAATAATGTAAAGATAAGAGGTTGCTCCAAGGTATACTACCCCTCTACTGCTGATATATATCAGTAGTTCAATTGGGTTGATTAATAACTAGCGGTATCTTTTTCCACACCAAACCATTGTGGAATGTCAGCAGTTTACTCCTCTAGAATTCATATTGGCCTATTTGGCAAACAGCAGTTGTATTAGTTGTTAAGTGATTCTATCAACGGTTAATTGATAGCTGATTATATCAGCTGATTTGATCAACAGATAGTATTGGGTGATTTGACTAGCGGATAACATCAGCTATTTATTAAAGATGTTTGGTAAAATTAGTTGTTTAATATTAGCTATTGATACGTAAAATGACTTATGACGGTATAATTTTAAAAAAATTATAAGAGCATGAATATTATATTTCTTAGTATTTCAATTTTAGATATTTAATTTTATAAAAATTAAGTTTATAACTTTAATACAAAACATAATAATAATAATAATAATAATAATAATAATAATAATAATAATAATAATAATAATAATAATAATAATAATAATAGTCCAACGTTAAATTCTCTATTAATATGAATGATGTAGCTAGCTAGATCATTAGTATTTTTCATATAATATTATGAATTTTATTATTTAATAAATAAAAATATCTATAATTATAGTACGATATAGATACGATATATAGTAGCTATATACTATAAATATTAATTTGGTGTAACTTTTTATGTTCAAAAACTTAATATTATGGTATTTTTAAATGTAATCGAATATTATAAAATTAAATAAAGATTAAAAATTTTAATTAACCCCTTTATTATATTCTTCCAAACTTCGGTACGATAAAAAAAAAGTTAACTTTAAAAACACAATAAGGAAATGTAGAGAGTAAAGTAGAGGACAATACGGTTATTAGGCAAACAACTAACCCTAAAAGTTTCTCTTACAGAACTTTTAGAAATCATCTTATTGGAGTTAAATAAGCTAATCAATAAATCATTCACCAAACAAATCAATAGTAATTTAAGATGATCAAGAAGCAAACTTTTAGTCAAAAAACTAAAAAACAGCTTATTAGTTCTTTGCCAAACATCTTCATTATCAACTTAGGGGGGTGTTTGTTTCTATTTTTGTTTTTGGTTTTTGTTTTTGTTTTCAAATTTAGAAAAAAACTGTTTTTTTTTAGTTTTTAGTTTCTATTTTTGATTTTAGATTCTTCGCGTTTTCAAAAATTATGAAAACCATAAAAAGCGGTTTTTCTTTCCTGTTTTTGTTTTTTCATCATCTGATTTACTATCATTTAAAAATATATTATTTAATTATTAATAAGATTATGAATAATTTAATTCAAGATTATATAGTTAATAAATTAAAAATAATTATCAATAAAAATTAAGAATAATTTAATTTATTTAATTTTTATAATTAAATTAAATGTAATTAAATTTTAATAATTATCAATAAATATAATTAAATTTAAAATATATAAATATTCAAATAAAATTTGATTT
>JAOSBO010000002.1:35777889-35788088 GCA_027563915.1 Erythroxylum rotundifolium
CACTTTGGTCCAAACCAATAGCTCCTATTTCAATTCATTACGATAATGAGGCAACATAGGCATGAGCTTATAGCCAAGTGTACAATGGTAAATCTAGGCACATTGGATTGAGACACAGTTGTGTGAGAGAATTAATAACTAATGGAGTTATTACAATTGACCATGTAAGATCTAGTCAAAATTTGGCAGATCCTTTCACTAAAGGACTACCAAGAGACTTGGTGAATAAAACATCAAGGGGGATGGGTCTTAAGACTGTGATTGAAAATCACCAATGATGGAAACTCAACTCGACACTTAACATTACATTAAGTCTTGAGTTCAATGTAGTTAAAGTACATCATCAAAGTGATTGGTAGCACTACATTCTATTGCCATCCCAAGTTCCTCAGTGCTTGGTACCCACTTGTCAAGAGATGAGGTTGAGTTTTAACTCTTAACGGTTTTTCAAAAGGCGCTAAAATGACAGGTGCGCTAGAATGAAAACCACCTATGTGAATGTGAAGTGCGGCCGCTTCAAAGAGATAAAGGCCTTGGCTCCGGAAGCATTCATGAGAGATACGGGACATAAGGCCTATGTTGAATGTGTCAAGTATTTTAAAGCAAGCTGCTGGTGCAAGTTATATGCCTGAATTGTTTGTGCTACATATCAAATAGAATTTTTGGTTCAAAGTTTATCTACCATGTAATTTTGATATGATGTAATGAACATTTCACAATTTAGTGGTTCAAGTCGCAAGATACCATTATTAATGCATATAATGTTTGAGTTGTTCCTGGATCATTGATTTGTATTAAACATATTGAAAATGGTGGGGGATTGTTAAATCACTTTCAAATGTTTCCCAAATTTTCTAGATAGTTTTCTACATCTCCATTTTCTGCACATAGTGCAGATGTTGTGGGCAGAATTTTCTGTACATTTTCAGCAGTTGGATAGTTATTTTCTACACATTTTTTGCATCTTTTGCTACAGTTGGGTAGTTATTTTACATGAGAAAGTGGGCAGTTGTGGACAGTTTTAGTTCCACAAAAACAACAACTTCCTTCTTTCTCTATAGATTATAATCCACACAATTACAACTACAAAAGAGCCATAAAAGATGCAAAAATTGCAGGAAAAAGGAGAAGAGAATAGCACTTTATTTTACTTTAAAAACACACTAGAAATTGCTTGATTTTTCTGCTTTTCACTTCTACAAGTGCAAATAGGGTTCTTCATTGTATCCTGAAGAAGATTTGCTGACTTGTGTAGTATAAAGGGCAAATATTTCTTTAGGAAAGTGACAGTGTTACACACCTTGGAGCCATAAAACTCTGTAATTAGTTTCTACACAGGGCAGAATGGAAGGTTGATCTCACAAAGTTAAGGTGATGGTGGAGAATGGACGTCATGGGGGGGGGGGGGGGGGACGAAACTAGCTTCACTATTGGGTGATCAGAAACTAAGTGTAACAAAAAGTATGGCAGTCAAGAAGTTAAAGATAAGATTAGCCATAGGAGTAGGTGAGGGTTAGAGAGAAGCAGGAAAAATTCTCTTTAAAATTAGCCATTCAATTTCAAAAGTGTTATGGTTCAACAAATTGATAACTTAATTAAATAAATGTTGCATTCTCATTTATATCATTTTGGTTTAGTCTCTTTAAAAATAAATTTAGTTTGAACGTATTCATTTCAAAATTTTATGTACATTTAACATAATCACTTTTTAAAAAACTCATTTTTATTAAGCAACTTTGTTAATTAAATGAATGTTGCATTCTCATATATAAAGTTTTCATTTAAATGAATGTTGCATTCTCATGTATAATATTTTGATTTACTCTCTTTAAAATGAATTTATTCTTTTTAAAATTATATATATATAATTTTCAAAATATAGGTGACAATATTTTGTTAATAGGATCTTTTAAAAGGCTATTAAAAGAAAGACCCTAAACAAATTGCGAAATTAAACTTATTTTTAACAAGGCCTTTGACTCAATCAACTAGAAATTTCACTTACACTCTATGAAGAACAAACTCATTTGTTCAACGGGAAATAAGAGTCAAGAAAAAAGACATGCTTTCTCTTTAGATGTTCTCTATTTGTATAGAAGAGCTAAACATAATCATTGTCTTCAACATTAGGAGGGATTCCTCATTTAGATCTTTTTTAAAATGTAATATAAGGTTCTTTGACCTCTCATTTACAAATGACTTGCTCTTGTTTTGCAAATGACTTGTTTTTGTTCTATAGTGTTGATGCAAAATTAATAAAGCTCTTAATTAATTTTATCCATTTTTTAGCAAGCTATTAGGCTTTAGTAAAAACTAGGAGAAAAACTACATGTTGATCTTAATAAGACTAACTCTTTGGCTCAAAGACTCTCTAATTTATTTGATTTGGTAATCAAAACCTATCTTTTAAAAACTTAGGAATTACTATCTCAACCAAAATGCCAACATATGGTGAATGTCAAACTTTGTTTGATACGGTTGAGCAAAGAATAATTCATTAGAGCAACAAGAGTTTAACTTACATAAGAAGAATACAAATAATGAGGAGGAATGTAAAGTTTGGCCAATGAAAATCTTTAACAAATTACTTATTACTAAGAGAATTTGGGGGCTTTCTAATGATAAGGAATATCTATAGGTGCATTGGATCCACTCACATTATTTGGAGAATTAAAGCGTATGAGAGATAAAGCCAAAAACTGATACCTCATGGACAATGATTGAAATCTTCATGCTCTCAAGAAAGACTTGTTGGGAGATCAAATACAAGATTTGAAATGATGAAAAAAATATAGCTTTGGCTTAATAAATTGGAGTGAAAAGGGCCCTTTATATCTTTTCCATAAAATCTCCCATTTGAGCCATATGTTAATCCCTAAGGTCATGGAGCTTATAAGAGATAATGAATGGCATATGAGGTTCATAATATTCTATTCCATTTCATAAAATCTTCTTAGATATAACATTTTTAGCTAATTGATGATTGCATAAAGTGACAAAAAGATCCTTCAGGTTTGTTCACAAATAAATCCTATTATTAAGTATTCAGAAACTCCACACTTAAGGTGAACTAGACGAACCTGGTATAGTTTAACCAATATCCTCACCAAGATATCTTTAATATTATGGCTAACGATTAAGAAAATTCTGAGCACCATAGATAATACAAAGAGGTCCCTAGTCACAAACACAAGATGCAAACTCTATAGAACATAGAATGAACCTGGAGTGTACTTGTTCTTTAAATGTAACTACACCAAAGCATTATGGATAAGAATAAAGTCACTCTTAAATCATCATTGCAATTAGGATGATTGGGAAGAAATAGTTCTTTAAGCTATAAGAAGACAACAATTAAAACTAGGAGATCATAACCTATTCAAAATAGCGATGGGAGATAAGGTTTATGATATTTATTGAGAAAGGAAATGATAAAATCTTTAAAAACAAAAACCAAGACTAAGAGAGCTTCTATCACATCACTTCAGCTAAGACAAGAGAGAACATTCTTGTTAACATAAGGCATAATTTGGTAGCTGAAGACATAAATGAACAAATAGAGCTTAGAGGTGCTATTCAAGGTTGAACTAACATTTAAAATCTTTACCAACAAATAAGTTGGTATGACAGGCTACTGAGGGGAAGAAAATGCACCATTATATAGATTAACTAAGAGGACACATATTATGAGTGTACTAACAAAAATGTTAAATTACTTGCAGAAAATTATATTACATAATTGGTTTCTCTTGAAAAGACATTTTCATAATTGGTTTCTCTCGTAAAGTTGTAAGTCGTTCAAACAAATTTCATCAATACAAATGGCCTTTTCTAAAAAATTAATAATTATTTATTATGATAATTGGCTATAATTATATATCAATATTAAAAAAGATATAGAAGAATAAGAGCTTGAACTAAAGGTAAATAAAAGTTGGGATAAATTTCTGCTATTGCCTAAAATTTTTGTTATTATAAACTTAAGTACTTCAACTTTGGAAATCATTGGTTAGGTACTCAAACATATTGAAAATGTCAATGTCGGTGCGTCCATTAGTCATTTTTTTATAGGAGTGTTGAATTAGCGATAACTCCATAATAATCATTAGCATAATAATTTACATAGAGGACAAGTTAGGTCCTCCAATAAGTGAAATCTTGAATAAATGTTTAAATACCAAAAATCATTCGCTCCATGAAATTTTTAAATCCCCAATACCCAAACCTTATACATATAACATCACAAATTTAAAGAAAAAAGAAGAAAAAGTTGAACACAATCAATGACAAAGAGTGATAGAGAGAAATCAATGGTAGGGACTAAAAGGGAGAAATGTGAAGCTATTTGCTTAGAAAAGAGTGATAGAGAGAAATCAGCAGGTGGAAAGGAAACAAATCTCTAGAGTCGTCGTTGTCAATGTTTCATATATGAAGCTATTGATTTGGAAAGCCCCTCTTTCCATGGTGACAGAATTGAAGACATAAAAAATGTAGGATGGCACATTAAACACAGAGTCACAAATAGTTGAGCTTGTCTTTGTACTTTGGATGAATAAAGAATGTAAATTGAATTTAGTTCAAGGAGCATACAATTTCAGTTTTCTAAATGTTTATGTGTTATAATGGTTGTTTATTTAACGCCATTTGCTCCCAAGGAAAATTATATTTATTTCATATATAAGAAAGGAGAAAATAACGATTTCCTTGTTATATTTTATAAGGATAGTTATTTTGACAAACTTTATGGGGTATGTTATAGGATTAAAAAGTGAGCGGCCAGTAGAAATCAAGAGCTTAACATATTATGGTTATTAGATATAATTGATATGGCATGCAGGGTTAATATGGAAGATAATTATTAAAGGCAACAAAAGGATGGGAACTACTCTTTGCTTATTGTTGACAGTGAATGTGAGTTTACATATTTAATGTATGAACTAAAATATGAAAGAAATGTTGAGGTATAGATAAATGAAGTAGGTAAAGAGTTAGTTTGAAAGAAGCGAGAAATATTGAAATGAATTGAATATAGGTATTCATATTGTTGAAGATTTTGTGACTATTGAATTTATTGAAAAATGTAAAAATTTTCAAGTCGTTAAAGAATATGGAGCTATTCAGTATACTTTTGAAACTAGGGATATTGTTTTAGTGAAGGCACTAGGGATTTTCATATTAGTAAAGAAGATAGGGATGTATGAGTTAAAGTTTTGAAAAGCAATGAATTAGTGGATGTAAGTATTAAAGTCACAGTAACAAGTGAAGATGTATTTGGCATTGAAAATAAAAGGGGAGTTGATCATTATGATATTCTTTTAGGTAATGATGATTAGGAGCTAGTTAGACAATGATTATGAAGAGCTAGTTAAGGCAAGAAATGGTCATCTTTATCCTCCATTTAATCTTGTAGATGTAGGAGAAATTAAAGGAGAGGAAGCAAAGATCCATGTGTAAAAGGCCAATAATATCAGAGATGGGAAAGAGGGAAAGGATAATAATTTAGATATCAAAAGTTTTGTATATAGACATGATACAAAGATAAAGAAGCTTAATTTTAGTCTTGGTATATACTTTACACTGATGAGTGGGAATTCAAAGTAGCTATGAATGGGGTCAATAGTTGAGAGGAAGTGTTGAATCAAGGGAGGCTCTGGTCTATACTTTGATGAACATAAGATATAGGTAATACTAACATGTTTATTATTTTTATAAGAAAGAATATAAGAATAAGATGTAGTTTGCATCTTACAAGGTGAAGACCAAGCCAAAAATAAAAGAAGAACAAGGAATATCAAGGTCATTCTTTATTTTATAATGTTAATTGTAATCCTTATTTAGTAATTTTGCTCACCATGTACAAACATTTTATTTCACTTTATTACATAGGTCTTTTCATTCACCAAAAGATATTGAAATCTCTTTGTTTTAATAGAAAAATCTCTTGATCTTTTAAACACTCTTTAAGGAATAGGTTAGGAAGTGTTTAAATCTTAATTGCATTAAAAAAATTAGCTTTGAGCATTTGAAGTTGTTAAATCATCTATTTTTGGAGATTTGGTTAACCTATATAGGTTAGTGATCAACCAATATAATTTCAAGTTGTTAAATTTGACATAATGAGAGTTTGTTGTAAAATTAGTTTATGTATTGGTCGACCAAGATGCCTATTGGTTGACCAATGTCTTAACATCTGATAAATTTGTGCGTCAACATATTGGTCAACTACTGCTCTGAAATTAGTATTTATAATGGTTAGTTCTTGGCTCCTAGGTTAATAGGGGTATCGAAACACTATAAATACATGTTTTCTCATTACTTTATCATCAAGAAGCATTTGGTTGTATTTTACATATATTTCTAATTGTTTTTCAAAGATTTAAGCATTATTGTCTCATACTTGTGTGAGTGAACTGTTTTAGAGTTATCAAGTAATAAAATGAGGTATTTCGAGTTGTAAGATTTAATTGGCACATTATATTATTACATTTGGGGGGTGATATAAATGATATTAAGGTTTCTGTTCACCTTAGAAGAAGATTGTAAAAGCATTCTTCTTTCTCAAGAAAGATTGTGCAAAAGTTATTCTTCACCTTAAAAGAAGAAGTATAGTAGAATTTTAAGAAGAGTCTTAAGAGTAGACATAGGCAAAAGTTGTTTAAGGAAACACTATAAATAAGTTTGTGTTCTCTTCTCCATTATCTTTAAATTATTGTTCAATTACTTGATTAATTTATATTGAGCAATTTTTATCCTTATTTATATTTATTATTGTTAATTTAGTATTTTGGTTATAAAAGTTTGTTAAATTTTGTAGACACCTAATTCACCCCCTCCCTTTTAGGTATCATTAGGGACTAACAAGTGCTATCAGAGTAGGCCTATTTTGCTAGCATTTCTATCAAAATTATGTAGCAAAGATCTTAAGGGCGTATCTGGGAGCATCATCATTATTATTTAACCAAGAGGCAAAAAGCATTAGGAGAGAACTTTTCTTTAATATGAATGAATACCTTTATTAGAAAACTATGATGAGTTTTTTTTAATGACCAAAATTTTTGACCTATGGAAAATAGTTTTAAATGATCCTTTTGTTCCTAAAAAATTGTATATAAGAAAAAAAAGGTATCTAACTTAAAGAAGAATGAAAATCTTAAAATAAGAGATTAATTTCCTTAACAATTGAATTCAATAGGGTCTCTATATATGAAATAGCTCATGAAATTTGGCACATTATAGAAGTTACACGTAAAGGAACAAATCAAGTAAAGGAGCACAAAGGTAGCACAATGAAAGCATATCTTGTATGTAAACTAGATTTATTGTTATTATTAATGCTCTTAAAGGTTTTGGAAAGACCTATACTAATGTTGAAATGATATGAAAGTTATTTAGCTTACTTCCAAAGACATGTGAAGCTAAAATGACGACTATATAAGAAGCCAAGAATCTAACAATACTATTATTGGAGGAACTTATTGGTTCTCTTCTTACATACAAAATAAGGCTCTAAGAGACGTAGGAAGCAATTACACTTTTAAAGAAAAAGAATTTAACATTCAAAGTCTTAATGGAAGAATCAACTGAAGAGGAAAAGATAACAGCTAGTGAAAGTAATGAAGAAGATATTAACTTAATCACTATAAAGTTAAAAAGTTCTTAAAGAATAAATTATCCAAAATAAAGTATTTCAAGGAAGGTTAAGGTTATCTAAAATACAAATCCTTTAAAATTATCTACTTTTACAATAGAAATCCTAGCCATATAAAGTTACAATGTCCTTTACTTAAAGATAATGAAAAGTATGAAAGAAATTATGGGAAAGAGGAGAAGGACAAGAAGAAAGCAGTTAAAGCCTTAACTTAGGCTGACACAAGTGAATTCAAAAATTAGAAATTAGAAGGGGAGATATCTCATATTTAATTTACCACCATGAACAAAGATTAGGTATGTGATAGTAATAGTGATGTGCCACATGATGAATTAGTCGAAAGTTTAAAAATCATGAGTGAAAAAAAAAGAAAGAAATTATATTCCAAACTTAAAAAAGTTAAAAAATAGTTGTATACATGTATAATAATGAAAAATATGAAAGTGAATTGTATAGTAATAATGCATTCAAAAATTCATCAATGACAAGCATAAATTAGACACATTAAAGTATGTAAATGAGACATTGAAAAAAGAGATGCATGGTCTTAAAGATTTAATATCCAAATTTAATAAGGGGAATGAAAACCTAGAAAACATGTTAAGAGCTTAAAAGAATCCCAAGGATACAGATGCGATAGGTACAACTATGGCAGTGAAGCTAATTCTAGAACCATGTTTGTAAAGGGAAAATATTTTCATAACAAAGAACCATTGCGTAATATGTCAAATGAGTATGGAGTTTTCCCATCTAATCATATGCATGTCATGTCCATTGTGACTAATTCTAAAAGCAAGAATCTTGCATTCATATATGGATCACAATCTAAGAATAAAGTTCAACATTCTTAAGAAAATAATACGTATAACTTCCTTAATAACATGCAAATCACTCACACTCTTTTAGGCCTTAAAGAAGCAAACATCAAGCTTTCATTCATAGTAAGAATCATATTTATAATCATGATAGCACATTTCATTATCCGAGAAAAACATTTAGCATCTTTAATGTCGCAAGGAATATTCCTCATTATGCATACACAAATTGGAGACCAAACAATGTTTTTACGCATCATTATTACCCATATAATATGGTATGTAATTTTTGAGGTAAGTATGGATATGTTGAAAGATTTTGATTTATTAAATAAATAATGGCAAGCAAACCGTTGAAAATGTAGGTTAAAAAAAGAATCCTAACAATCAAGGAATTATGAGTTCCAAACACATTAATTACCTTACTTTATAAAGCTTTTGGAAAACAAAAAACAAATAATAAGTAGTAGAGATGGTATCATAATTTTTAAAGAGTTTTTTACATTTTATCTTTATGATAATTTTTAAAGTGTTTATACATTTTTGATCGACCACATTATCACATTAGTCTACCAATGTCTTATTATGGTTGACCAATATCCCTCATATGAGAATATTTTCCTTACAATGAGTTTATCAAAAGAGTGGCCAACCAATTGAGCTAATTTTCAGAAACTTTTATTAAGGTTGATAATATGGCTTAACCAGTGTCTACAAGTCGACCAATATAGTCAACTGATTAACCAATCTATCAGTTTTAAAAGTAGTAGTTCATCTTTTTATTTTTGTCACTATGCCTCCATTACTTACCCATTCTTCTCTTTGAATGAAAATCGTCACTTTACTCTTCAACCAAATAATCTCGGAAAACTCCTTCAATCACTTTTTTTCTACTTACCTCATCTTTTTAAATCATTGTTAAAGACAAAATTATTAATTATCTCTGTCCTAAAAAACTCTACTCCTTTCAATGTCTCTTCTCCATCTTTTACAAACTTCAGGTGTCTTCCTCAGCACCAATGAGCTTTCATACATCTCCACTCCCAAGCTACATTTTCTACAACTTCACTTCCTCCAAAAACTCTTAGTGTAAACCTTAATCACTTTGCTCAGATGATATTAGAAAGCCTTGATTTATCCTCAAATTAGTAATTAGTTGGCATTATATCCATGCTTTTGTATTTATTTACGCTTTCAATTTCATAATATGGCCTACAACATGATTCAAATTTGATTTGGAGAAAAAAGGTTTTAGAATTAGGGATATTTCACATTTTGCATATTCTCAATTATTCTTTTAAAATTGATGGTTCATTAGTGGAATTGAAGACTGCCTTGAAGTTTTTTAACACTCAATTATATTAGCATATGCTTAATTTTTTTCTAAATTTGAGCTTTTGGCATTTGAAATTTGAAGTTTTCTTAAAACCTATCATTCTTTCTTTGAATTATTATTTTATATAGCTCGTGATTATTCCTTTAAGCATGTTTATGCATTCAATGTTATACATTAACCTTTAGAATGAATTGATTTGGACTTTGAATGAGTTTTTTTAAATTTCATTTATTTTCAATTAAGTTTTGCTAAATTAAGTAAAATTGCATGTTTAATAAAGGTTATCAACCTCCAATTACATTATATTGTGTTTAAGTGTAACTAAATTTAAGTTCTTGACATTTTAACCTAATGAAATTTAGGATTTTTTAAATTCAATGATATGTCTTTTTCTATAAAA
>JAOSBO010000002.1:35788188-35804872 GCA_027563915.1 Erythroxylum rotundifolium
AAATTTAAGTTCTTGACATTTTAACCTAATGAAATTTAGGATTTTTTAAATTCAATGATATGTCTTTTTCTATAAAAAACAACTTATCATTCCATAATCTAATAGAGTAATTTCAACTTAAACATTCTTTTAAAAAAATGGGCATAATACTAGGTCACATTCATTAAATTAAGCCTTCTACTTGTCTTAATTGTTGAAATCATAATGTGCTTACACCTTGTATAAATAAACTCATTTTTTTGCATTTCTTAATTTTGATCATCTTTCATATTTCTTTGTATATATTGTTTTACATTTTAATATTGTTGCCTATGTGTTGCAATGGTTGTAAAATTGAATTTGGTGGGATTGCAATTATGAAGTGTTTTTCTTTCTCTTATTGGTGACAATATAACATATGTACTTTTTGAATTTTCCTTCATTACCTCCCTCACCTGTTGTTCTATGTCTTTTCTCTTTCCCCAAGTCAAGAACTAGAGGGAACCATAGTATTGCACCTAGGACATTCATTCGAGGAAGAGCTACTAGCACATCTTCTACGATTTAGAGGACTCAAAAGTGATCCTAAACTTCTCCATTTCTTATTTTCCCTCCTTCTAGCGAGGATGAGTATTTTGATACTAGCTCTCCTTAGTTTCATAATTATGGTTCCCCAGAGTTACATAAAAATCTTGTTATCTGTCCTACTAGTTTAAAGTAATTTAAAGTAAATGGTCTTATCAAATTCTTCGTTAACCAAAGTTGGGAATCCCTTCTTACTAAAACTTGTCATATATGATCCACAAATGTTAGGTTATTTTATGGTAATCTTCTCCTTAATATAATTTGAAGTGACACCCATATCTCCAAAATCCATAATGTCGATATTTATCTCACTTATAATCTCACAAGCAAGATATTAGGCATGTCTATTACTAAAAATTCTGATTGTTATAGCTATCATGCCAAATACACTATCTGACTTTATTTTGTACCTAAAAAGTTAAATGTCATTTTTCAATTAGTCAATTACATAGCGGTTACTAGAAAACTCAACGATGTTCATGGCCTTAATGTTATTCCTCTTTTTCATCATCTCTTCATTAAGTATAATTTTATTTCTATCGATGGTCATTTTATTTTCTAGAACATGATGTTAATTGATCTATTTTATGATAGTCAAAATTGTAATAGTCACACGTGCACTGCATAACTACAGCTAGTACAAGCAAGTATGTGTCGATCTCAAAAAGACTATGAATACTAGTACTTACCCTTCCCCTATTATTTGGCCTAAAGATTGATTTAGATTTTTAATAAAAATAAAATAAAAACTAAAAAATTAAAGAAATAGGAATGATAATGAATGTAAGCACAATGGAATTCGTTTAGAAAACTATCATTATCAAAAATTAATATCTAGGATCAAATCCCCTTAAATTCTTAACAAATTGATCTTTTATCATATAATTGTTTGGTTGATGTATTGGACCGTAGAGACTCCTATGGTATACAAATAGCTGACCTTGAGTCTACTAAAAACTAATACTAAGGTCTTTAAGTGAACTACTTAGGTTAAATCTTATAGGATTGCGTTACCGTATTATGAATCTCTCTATTAGATTTGACCTTAATCTAGAAAATTTATATCGTCCTATCTTTAGGATTGCAATCAATAACTCTTTCCAATTATCGTAGATCTATTCAAACCTTAGACTTCTTAATCGCTAAGTATGAAATCAAATTAAAGTGTAAAAATCATATTAATAGATAATAAATAAAACGATAATTGGATCTCAATAATCAGCAACCATAATTGCATTCACAAAAGAATCAAACATTCCAAAGTATTTAACTAAGGTACATCTGACCTAGATACTAATAGAGAATTTAGCTATACATCAGCAAATATGAAATCATATCCATATAAATAGAAAATATCATAATCATAATTCTAAATCTCCTTAATTGTTCTCTGTTGTGTATTCTAATGATGTAGATGTCCAATGTTTTGATGGATCTGTCGATAAAAATCCCATGTCTTCTACTCTTTAAGTTCTAAATCACCTTTGGAATTGACTCTTAACTTCTTAAAACAATGCCCGCCACTCTCTCCTCTGATTTTCCTCCAAACCATCACTTTTATATGAAAATCTAGGCTTTTAGGTTACGCACGGTTGTGTGCATGACCTTGTATAGGAACGTGCATAATTGGAAATCGTCAAATATCGCGAAAGTATATGAGCATGCAAAAATGCATAGTTATGCATTCCTTCCAATTTGCTGATTTTCTGTTTTATACCACATTTTCATCCGAATTCCTCTCTTTTAAGTCCATGAAGGCAATTATCACCTATAAACATATTTGAAGCATATTAAGTACCAAATACACAATAAAAGTATAAAATATCAAACAAGAATATATTAAATATCAGGTAAAAATATAATCAATTAATCATCTATCAGTTACCTTTGGTTCCTATCTACCCTCAAATTAAAAGAGTGTATTTATCTTTATTTCTTCCTTTTGCTCAATATAGTCCATTTCCATCAAACTAAGAAAGACAAACAAAACATTCCCTATGCTCTAATACTTAACCTCATCTTCTAACATTTTCATACTCCTCTCATTAGCGATGAGATTGATTTTTATTTATTCTTTTTACTTTAATAGTCTCATCTTCCAACATTTTGATACTGCTCTCATTAGCGACAAGATTGATTTTTATTTATTCTTTTTACTTTATTGCTCTTAACTATATGGGTTACCAATTGGTTAATGGTCAAATAACCTAGTTGCACTAATGGCAGTGACTCTAGCCTCAGTAGTTATCACCTTTATATAAGGAAAGATTTGTCTCAATGAGCCTTTCTTAAGTCACACTATTGAGCTACCTATAGATGATGAGGCTACTACCTCTCAACCACATCATAGGTCTCACTTGATGCTTGTTTGACCTCTATTGAGTCTCAGCTCACCATATTACGAGGCAAATTTGATTTATTTCTAGATATCATGATGCATCAACTTAATGATTTATATAGCTTATTGAGTTTTGCTTTCCTTCTTCATCTAACTGATTTTTTAAGTTCCCAAAAATGGGGAGGATAATTTTTATGATATTAGATTAAGGGAGAGTGACATAATTCAAGGGGAGTGATTTTTAGTTTATATGGTGATTTTTATATATGTGGATATTTCCAACTTCACATAAAGTTCTTTAACCAACTCATGTTGCTCTTTTATAGGTAGACAAGTATATCGAGAATATCTTTGTCTTAGCTTGATAAACATCTCAACATATTAGATTTCCAACTCCAACATCTTGAAGGTTGAATTTCATTTGGTAGGAAAATCTAATACCAACTTTTTTTTTCCATGTAATGTATAGTTGCTATGTAGTTTTTTCAAAAATTTTAACTCTTGTAGGTGTCACACTCTAATATACTACACTATCCAAGATCAACTCTAACCCTTCTTTTAGTTATCAACTATTTATATGTCTATTGTGATGGCAACTCATCCTTTAATACTCAAGAACTTTTAAATATTTCTTTTTTTTAATCCTTATATATCTTTAAAATACCTTTCTTCAAGGTATTACGATTTAAGATCTTGAAGGTTGGTTGGAGCTAGGTGAGTAACATCCTAAATCTTTTACTATCAACTATAGAGAGTGGATGTTTATCACCAATGATCATATTAGTTATCAGAAACCTTGATCTATTGTTGTCATAAAATGTTCTTCCCTCTCATTAGATTAAGGGTGAAAAATGTTTAACCTCCTGATACGATCTTCTTTCCATTACACGGATCCAATCTCTTTAAATAAGAGGTTCTATCTTTTGAATTCTTGACCAATATATTGTTACAATATTTACCATAAGCCTTTTCTACTTCTTCCATTAAATCTAGTCTTGTTAAAGTTATTATAAATATCACTTCTCAATAGGCCTTGTGCACTTTTATCTTCATTTAGTATTAGATATACTCTCTAGTGTTCGATTAGAAACTCTCTACCAAAACATATGCCCTTCCATCTAAAACAATCGACATATATGACTATATAAGAATCAGATATGTCAAAATGTTTTGCTGCTCACATATATGGATAAAGAAACGTAGGTATACTTAGTAAGCTTCAAAATATAAATTAACCCATTAAATGATCTTGAAGTGAGCCAACATGTAACATCTAATTTCTAGCATACAGTCGGAGGTTATAAGAAGGAAAACTACCTATATTGTCAGTGATAACCAAGGAGCTTTTGTTAGTAATCGATAAATTGGAGATAATATGCTGCTTATTCAGAAATTACTCTATAGATATTCTCGAAGCAATTTAGCTCCTAACTGCACCATCAACGTTGATTTTCATAAGGTGTTTGACAGTGTGTGTTGGAGCTTCTTATGGTAGATGATGGAATTTTTTGGTTTCCCAGCTATATTCATTAATTGGATCAAAGAATGTGTCTCTAAAGTCTCCTACTCAATCTTGATCAATGTCAATCCTTCAACCTATATCCAAGCTAGGAAAGCACTACAACAAGAGGATCATATCCCCTTACCTCTTCATCATGTGCGTAGAGATGCTTAACACAATCATTTAGCATGAAGTGGCAAGAAACTCAACTTTTAAATATCATTTGAATTGTAAAAAGTTTGACTTAACTAACCTCTCCTTTACAGACGATTTATTGAATGATTACTCAAGGGATCATCAAATTTATTGAAAGATTACTCAAGGATTTATTACGGAATCATAGGACAGGAACCAAACATTGTCCTAAAGTTAAATGGTCAGACATTTGCTTTCCAAAGGCCGAAGGAGGATTAAACATTCCTTCCATGTAACTCACTAATCATATCCTTTTTTTAAATGATTATGGTGGATTCTTGAAGACAAGAAAACATTATGGATACATTGGCTTCATTCCTATTTCCTTAAAGGAAGAGGTATTTAGGCAGTTCATAAGACTAAGAGCAATTCCTATTTTCTGAATCAGTTAATTCATTTTAGGAACTTGGTTTAGGATCAAGATTTTTACACTATTGGAAACACGAAGCTCATATCTTTATGGTTTGATAATTGGATAGTTTGAGGACATTTATTCCAATCTCAACATTTATTTAGAGGTTCTTCATTTCCTTTCCATACTACAATGGATTCCTTCATCAAAGACTGCTAATGGAATTTTCCAAACAACCTTAGATATCTAAAACCTCATTATTTTCCCTCTCTCTCTCTGAGGATACATACTTTTGGCATAGCAGACCAACTCATAAATTGACAAACAATATTTCGGTTGAGGAAACCATAGTTTTTTTGGCATAGAATCATTTAGCATAAAATGATCTTATTGAGAACATCCTTTCTATTATGGAACACTATACAAAAATGGTTGAATATGGCTGATCGAATCCCATATTTGAGTATCAATCCTCTATGCCTCTTTTATCAACTCCAGAAAGAATCTAAAGACCATTTATTTTTATGTGTAAGGTGACTAATTGGGTACAGAGAGTTGTTCTTATGCATTGCGGTTGCCTTATCCAAGAGAACATTTTTTTTGCTATTATTCATTGCTTAGTAAACTAGCTAACCACTAAGATCTCATCCCACACAATAGTGGTTAACATGTGTGTCCAATCTCTATGGCCAGGCAATTTGAATCCAAGCCCATTCCTATAGACAACCTTATCTTTGAAATTATAGACAACATCAAAGAACTTGTGGTGTTGTGTAGCATTCCCATTAACAACAACATTCTTTAGTTTTTTTTTTTGCTCAATTATTTTATGTTTGTTTAGCTAATTAGTATATGATATTTTCATGTCTTTAAGGGGTACCCCCTATACTTGTTGTAAGCCCTTAACTATCTGTTCCTATAAATACATTTTATTCTTTTTTAAAAAAATAAGCACAATAACTTAAGTGTTATCCAATAATCTAAATGCATAAACTTCACTATTGAGTTTTCTTCTATGATTTCACTTGTCCAAACTAAAGTAACTAATAAGTAAATAATTATAGATAGATATAAATCACTTTTAACCTAAGTTTAAATTAATAATGTCTTAATAAAATCATGTAATGCATCATGTGCAATCACATAATAGTTGAATTCTTTTATATCCAATCCACTTACCTTAGAATTAGTATATGACCATATCAAAATATGCGCTCAATTTATTAAATGGTTTAGAAATTTATGTGTATGGCTTTTGTGGTCATGATTTCCAAGCACTATAAAATAAATTTATGTCTTCGTTGCTAATTCTGTTCATGTAAACT
This sequence comes from Erythroxylum rotundifolium, assembly GCA_027563915.1. NCBI lineage: Eukaryota > Viridiplantae > Streptophyta > Magnoliopsida > Malpighiales > Erythroxylaceae > Erythroxylum > Erythroxylum rotundifolium. Next base: position 35,794,464 of record JAOSBO010000002.1, read on the forward strand.
CAGATTTTTAAAAAGTTGGTGACTTCATATTAAGTTCAAGTGATGAAATAACAAAATAATTGACAACTCTTCCTTTAATCCAAATTAGAAGTCCTAAAGTAATTGAACATATTAGGATATATAAACTTATGAACTCTTTTAACGATTTAATGAATTATTAAAATTCAGTTAACTCAATTAATCCCTAGATTACTCCTAATCTTGTTAAACCATAAGAAATATAGAGCTTTAATTAATTTAATTTGAATAGGTGCGCATTGGTTTCAATCAAGTTAAGATATAACATTTTTAAATAATTGCTTAGAAACTAAGAAGTTATAAACATTAATTAAATTGATTACAACATTATATACATCAATTAAATTAGTTATATTAGTGTCTATAATCTAACCTAATGGAATTATTTCGTGAAAAAAAGGGAAAATCATATGTCAATAAATTGGATGGATTTTTTTGGTAATTTAGACATATTTTTGTGGATGCTCCTAAATATTTGTAGGTAGATAAAACAATTAACTTTCCAAACTCTTTAATGAATTAATGAATGAGGATTGGTGTCTATAACCAACAACAATAGAAGGAGGCGAAGCTAATAAAAGGAAGGAGTGCATCAGAAGGAAGGAGGCACTGTAGAAGGATGTAGAAAAAGAACACAACAGCAGTAACTAGTAGCAGAAGAACACAAAAGAGGAATGAAGTAGACATTAAGACAAAAGCAATAATGAAGATTGAGATGCTTATAATGTCATTTTACATTATATCAATTCATAATGTAAAATGGCACCATTTTTCATGGTGATAAATTGTCAAGTTTTAAGACAGGGCAAGCTTAGGCCCAAAGTTTGAAATTGAAAAAAGCCCAAGCCCTATAGGTTTAGGCTTGTTGAATTTGGGCTAGGCCTAGGCTTTAAGCTGAAAGTCTAAAATTGAAAAAAAGGCTCAAGTCTGACAGAGCCAAACTTGTTAACTTTAGGCTAAGCCTTGACCTTGATGCGAAGCCTAATTATATTCCTCCCTTTAATATAAGCTCCCTGCTATTTTTTTCTTATGAAGGATTGCAATACTTCCTTTTTATCCTAGTAGCAAGAATTTCAGATATGAACTTATGTATTGTCTTGCAATAAGTTGTAGACCTAAAATTTGAAATAGTGATTGGATTAAACGACTCCATAATGGCTTTGTTAACTTGTTCTTTTATCCAATTCTAAGCCTTTTAAAGAAGTAGGTAGTTAACACATTTGATTTGAGAGCTTTAATGGAATTAACTCTCTTTAATGCATTTTCCACATCTTGTGATATAACAAGTCTGGTGAGTTCTTAAGTTCACTCTTCAGTTATAACTTAAAAGATCAAAAAGTTGAGAACTTACACTAAGGAGCAATAAGTTGGTGGTTGTGCTAATTGTTGTTTGAAAATAACTATAAGCTTTCTACTTTTGCTTATTTTGCTCCTAAATCCTCTTTTAGTTCTCCTCAATCAGTCTAATATTTTGTTTATGTTTTTCCTAATTATGATAGCTTTAAAAAAGAAAGCAAGTTTCTGCCACCACTTTGTAACCATTGAATCCTATGTTTCTACTTCACTAGTGAGCTATAAGCCTCAAAAGTTCTAATGTAGTTCCTCAATAATGCATGTTCTTCTCCAATCTTGATTATATTCATTGAGCCCATATTTAATTTTGTTTGCTCTTGGCTAAATCTGCTTACTGTTTCTTTTAGATGAGGCATTTACAACTGATAAATTATTTTGAAATACCTTGATTTCTCTTTTTACTATTTAAAGTGTTATGATGCATTTAAATTGTTCAAATTGTTCAATTCCTTTTCCTTTCTTGCTTTCACAACTTCCTTGAATCCCTAAAGTTTTACATGATAATTTATAAATCTAAAAAGGGTGATATTTTGATGCATTTGAATTGTTCAAATCCCTCAATTAATTTTCTATTTTTGCTTCCACAACTTCCTTGAATCCCTCAAGTTTTACTAGGTAATTTATGAATCTAAAAGGAGTGGTATAATGAGGGATCTCAACTAAGTTTTGTATCTCAATTAGTGAGTTTTAAGAAGTAAAATGAATTATAAACATATCTTTGTTACCTTTTAAGTCTCTCTGAGCCAAAATTTGCTATAATCCTTTCATTATGACGTGACCATAGTTAGTGATGATTTTCTAGTTGTTATGGATAAACCAAAGCTTTCTATAACTTATAAATTTTGGCTTGGCTTCTAAAAGGCCATTTAACATTAGTTTTTATTAAAAGAAGATAATTATAGAGTTATTTTTTACATTTTGGGGTCACTGATATTGCTAGCTAACACTAATATTAGGGGGTTGAGATGTTTTGGCTTCTTTTCCTTTACATTTCTTGCTTGATTTTCTTGTTGTAGAGATGAACTTTCAGAATTACCTCTGGTCTCCATCTTCCTGGAAGTGTTAAGATGCCCAAAAGTATCACCTGAGGCCCTTTTCTATAGTTTTTTTTAGCCTAAAGGGTGCATTTTTTGAAGGATTTTTTTGTGTTCATTCTTATTTGGTTTGTTGATTAATGAACTAACTTGCATTTGATTTTTGTTTATTTGAAGCATATGTTTCATAGGGCTTTTATATGGTAGTTCCCTTCTCATTTCTTTCATCTCCCACTATGCTCAACTTCTTAATGATTTCTTTGATTTCAGAAGCCTGATTAGCCTTATTGGCTAATGTCCTCTTTAGATTAGGGGCCTTTAATCCCACACCTAGTAGTGATCTCCTTGGACAAAAATTTTTCTTATTCTCCTCCATTCCTTGCCTTGCCACTTAAGGGTAGGTATCCATTAGTAAGAAACCAAAACTAAGTCTTCCACATCTATAAATCATTCAGCCTCAATATGCGAATCACTTCAAGAAGATTCTCACTAATATCAGTTTTGATACAAATTCTTGCATATCCATTTCTCTTTATAAAAGTTGTCATCTCATCTATACATATAAGTTTACCTGTGTAGCTCACAAGATAGCCTAATCCAATCACATATTAGTATTCAAGAGGTAATTTATGTATATTGATCAATATGGGATATGTTTCATCTTCAAATGCTCAAGCTACATCCTAAAGGACCACTTTTGCAAAAAAAAAAGAAAAAGAAATGCTTATCATTCATATTATAATAGTTGTTTCTAAGATCCTTTGAGCTTCATCTATTATTCCAAACTTAAAGATAACGTGGCCTTGTTCATTAATAAGTACCGTAGATAAACTTACGTTCTTCTAATTTGTTAGGGCCCAAGAGTGCATCATCAAGTATGCAGGTATTTGGTCTATAAAAAAAATAACTAATGGAGTGTTCCATTTGGTTACACCTTATTTTAAGACTTCCTTAGGAGTTGTCACAATGTCCATCATTTCCTTTTAGAGGGAGACAACTTAGCTTATCAGTAAGGAATACATAACTTATAAATTGGCACCAAATCCTTCTAATGTTGAAATGCTTCTTGCTATATTTTGCGTCTTCCTTACAGGAAAAAGAAGGAGTAGAAAAGGAGACTAGTCCTTGTTGACTTCATTGTATAAGTCATACACCAACTTGAGTTAAGGAATGGTTCTAGAGTTGTTTATTAGGAAGGGGGAAATGAAGGTCTAAAAGAATAGGAACCATATGTTTTTAGGGAAAACACTATTGACCAAATATTGAAAACCTTTCCTGTAAAAGAAAGGCAGGAAAAATATTCTTAGACTAAGAAAAGGAATTCTAGCACTAAGAGACAACTTAATGAGTAAAATAAAATGAGAGCCGGGAGGGATAATGCAAATAGTATTTAGAGGAAATATAAAGTAGAAGCTATGGAAAGTAGTTGAAGTTGGAAGTTATAGTAAAGGAAAGGAGGAATTTTTTTCTCTAAAGCCATTGTAGTGTGTTGATTAACAACTAGGTTGTTGTTCATAATAAATAACTATTAAATTACAACTACTAAGTTATAAAAGTGCTAAGAAATATTTATAAATTTTAATGTTGTGATTAATTATAATTTTAAGTACTTAATCAAAGATTGGTAATAATCTTTTTTATTTTTAAAAGAATTTCTTTTCCAAAATTTTAAAGCTCTTATTTTCTTCTTGTTTTATCAATTATTAAGTAGGTCTAAAGAGATTAACTCATCTTACAAGGTTATTCCCGCTTTGTTTTCTTTCTTATCAACTTTTTTTTAACTTAAATGATATACTTACATATAATTGTTAATTTTCTATACTTCAAGCCACTATTTTTTCCCTAATATTATTTGATGATTCTCTTTTTTGTTCTTCCTTTGTATTTTTTATGTTATAGTGATAAGAAGTCCACAAAATTATCAATTTAAAAAATCAAATTTCTTAATTGAAGACTATTATTTTGTTATTTATATTATCCTTACCTAAACAATTATGATTCTTAAAATAAAGTTTCTTGATTTGTTTGAAAGGCATTTTATAAATCTATATAAAATAATTTATTAAGTTATTAGTGTATATAAAATTTCGTAACATTTTGTGTCGATAACCATAAAAATATTATCAAACACTAATTTTCTGAAAAATAACATAAAATAATAAGTATATCTTTTTATTTTTAAATGGATAAAAAAGTCCAAATAAATGTTAATTCAACAAGTATATGTTTTTAATATTTTGATGTTAATTTATGAAATCTTGTGAATATTAAATATTGATAAGTTGATCTTATTATATTAAATCTTAGTAATGCATTTTAAAATTTTATTTCAAATATAAATAATTCCTTTAAATCTAATATAATTACTAATTTCATTTAAATGAGAATTATTTTATAAAAATGCTAATTTCAAGTTAAATTGTAAACCTTAATTAAAATTTGAAGTGTGAATTAATGAATATCTTTATATAAACTTATACATGTAAAAAAAGATTTTTCATTTTTATTATTATAAATTATTTAAAATATAAACAATAACAACTATATAGTAAATTATTGTCGTGAGTGCTCCAGATCCCCATTCCAAGTATTTGAATTTGTAGAAGCTTGTACGCCTGCCATCCCACTAGCATATATACCACACGAGTGGGTCTAACACAGATGGTGGTGGCAATCAATCAGGTACGCTGTCCCTGTCTGCTCCTACTTGGAATTTAAAACGAAATTGGAGGTTGGCACTTGGCAGTGAGTTGGTGTGCTCTTACCTTCTAGGCTGCTGCTCTTCGGGTCTTTTGCCAAATTCTGCTGCTATAGTTTGCCTACATCAGGCATGCGATAGCGCTCGTACGTACCGCACATATAATATACCAAACCTGTCGCGCACATAAGCCCTGGTTAGGCTGGGTTCAATGAGTTAAGCCTCGTGTTGTGTTCCCTTTTGGACGGACCTTTTATTGGAAGCCACATGAGTAGAATGTGGGGCAATTTTTCCCCTTTGTCTAGTTCGTGGTGTGCTCGCAATTCTTTTTTGATAAATTAAGAAATATAAATGACTATTAAATTTTTAATAAACGAGTGAATTAATCTCATTAATGCAATTTTCATGACAGGAAAATATAAAAAGTTCAACTCGGGCTGGTCACTCTGGTATTTTTCATCCTCTAATTGTCTCATTGCAGAACAATAATAACAATATTTTAATAAAAATTTTGTTAAAACATAAAATTTAGCAAAACATCTTTTTCTGTTAAAAAAGGAAAAGAAAAGTATACTAAAAACAGCTTCTGCACAATTTCATCTGCCTAATATCTATGTCATCGTCGTGTAAAATCATATTCAAATCTTCGGATGGGACCTCTGGATAATAGAAAAAATGTCTTAAACTCGTTCTCATAAAAATTTATTTTTAACTTGTGAGTAATAAGTATGTAAGAGAAAAGCAAAAAGTGAACAGATCAATTATAGAAATCATGAAGGGAAGAAAAGTGGAAAGTAGAAACAGAAGGCATATACAAAAGCAGAGGAATGGGCAGTGGTAGCAGTAATCAACCAAAGGTTTTTGAGCTGAACTGACAAGCCTGAGCAATCAATTTGGATTAGATTACATTCCAATGATATCCAAGTACTGTCAACTTTTCATTGGCCCCATATTGGTAGGGACCCGGACTCCCACAACATTTTGCATAGGATTAGGATTTTAGGAACATGGGCTTGTTTCCTGCTTTAGTGCGTAAAGAAAGAAGGTCAAAAACTACTGTTAAATACCTTTACAGGTGCTGTAGGCAGTAGGCACCTCCTACGGCTACAATCATCATCATCATAAAACGAAATGCCTAAAGACAGACACTTGCAGCTGAACCAACCCACTTGCAGTCGTTGTTGCAAGCTCAGATATACTACATATTTGAATTTAATTAATTATTATTCTGTGGTGGAAAGCTGTGTGGGGACTCCTATTCCATCCACCTCAAAATGACAATCAAATATCAATTGATTATGAGCAGACGAAGAGATGACGTGAGGTCTATCGCGCTTGATGGGCTCTACCTAGAAATGCAACACATCAAAATTTGCTCAATTGCTGTATTCCATTGATCATCTTCACCTCTCTGGATCTACCTTTTTCATGCTAACAATTAATAGAAAAGATATGGAGAATTCATTTTTTATTTACAAAAAAACAAATGGAGAAGAGAGAGAGAATCAGCTGGTCAAAATGCATTGATTCAATCCTTAGGGTAAATCCCAGGATTCATGGATGAAATTGGCAGCTTCTTCATTTATAAAAGAGCCATCTACCAACCCTTCCTCCGTTTTGAGATTTTTAAAGATTTCAGAGATACAATAAATGCGTGTGGTTTTAGGAAAAGAACTGAGCAATAATGCATTCGGTGCACATGTGCATGATCATCCTTTTATTGAGAGAGTGATGTCACTTGAGTTACTACGGAAGATCATCATCCACGTTATTCCCACTTAAGCAACTACATATGCACTTTGTTTTCTGATAAAAACAGGCAGAAAATTAAAAACAAAATTACCTGTTGATGCAAAACAAAGTACCAATAAGTGAAGCCATATGTTCCTCAATGCCACTCTCTTCTCTGCCATGTTACAAGTGAAACCAATAACACAAGAAAACTGCTTTAGCTCCTTACACAAACTCATATCTTTCCATGAAATTCTGGACTTGATCAAGTTCAGAACAGTTCCTCATATAACCATATATGCCATACCAAAATCCCATCACAACTGCTTATAAATTATAACAGGCTCATCATCTCCGTACTCAATCCCAAACCTCAAAACCCAACTTCTCATAGTTTCTTTATTTGCCTATATATACACTAGAAGGTAAATTGTAAGAGAAGAAGGTAGATATAAGAAAATTGAATAACTGATAAGATTGAATTTTATCACAAAAAAGAAAGAAAAAAAAAAGAAGGCATAGCTCATGTATGTCGACCCTTCATGCTAGGCATCGTTTTGTGACTCGCATATGCTCTCCAAATGGGGTCTCCACACCCCAACACGTCCTCTCCTTCGATCTCTCTGAGTTGATATTTTCTCAGACAGTATCTCGCTCAAGTACTGATCAGAAACAAGAAGGTTTGTGGTCATCGAAATGGAGTTGCAAACGTTACTGCTCAACCTGTTGCTTCTATCGGTTCCAGTACTTACACTGTTGCAACTCTCTCTTTTTTTCCTTCTAGTACCAGAACCTCTTGAAGATCGAGTCTTTGCGTCTGTCGTTGGTGGAAGCGGCATGAGAAAATAGATCTTCCCACGTTGTAGCTCTGCATCCGGTGGTACTACAACGATCTTTGGGACCACGCCATCATCAGAAGGTGAAGAGGGCTTCTTCAAGACGTGTTTAGGGTGTGCTTTCATGACTTCACTTGCACGAATTGTGCCACTGATCTCTTCTACACGTCCATTAGTGTGTACTATTCGTATCACGTCCAAAGCTCCACATGGTAGAATGCAAGAGATACAACATCTAATGGCGTTCTTCATGGTTTTGTTCCTTCTCGCTGTCTCTCCCCTATCCTCTTTTTATGTGCCTATGAACGTTTCATGGGGATAGAATAGAGTGGAAAAGTAGTTGAAGGGGAAAGGAATAAGAATTGAGGAGAAAGAGAAAAGAAAGAGAATGGACTTTCTTTTCTTTTCTTTTCTCAGCTTTGGCTAACTATCAGACTAGAGATAGGGAGAGGGAGAGGGAAAGTGGGAATCAATCACTTAAAGAAAGGATTTTTGTACCAAATGATATGCTTATTATCCCTTTTTTTTTTCATTATAGCATTTCTCTTTCTCTTTCTCTTTGTGGCTATATTCTTTTTTTTTCTCTAGCTTTTAAGTGTGTGTGTGTGTGTGTGTGGGGAAGAGGGAATTAAAAAGCTCGTGACTTGCTTAGGATGAAATTCATGATCATGGCATGAATAATTGCACCTCACTCTGTACTTTGGCTTTCGAATCCATCATTTAGGGAGTAGGGACCCTCCCATCTCTCTCTCATTCACGGAGACCGAGTTCTATAATTTTTGGTGGGGGGTTTCAGTTTTGGCAAGCTGTGGGGTAGGGGAGGGATCTGGGCAGCAGGGAAGGTGGGGAATACATGTTAGTGTTGGCGTACGATTGGGAGTGCCAAGTAGGCTCAAACAAGACCCTTTCGCAATGTGGGACATCTAAAACATAAGTTTCAATCATTCTAAGACGTGTTTCAAAAACATGCTGAATCAGCCAATTGATTAGGCGGAGAGGCAATTAGGTGGGGTCGATAGAAAAGGAAAAATGGCATCGGGCAATTGGCAATGGCATAAGCATTGTTTGGAGTGGAGAAATAAGTTAGGGGAGTGGGGAAAACAGGGCAATGAGAAAATTCTTCTTTTTAGGTTTGCAATCTTTCAACATCCCCAAGCAAAGATCATGTGGGCTTGTGGCTTTCATTGGAAAGTGAGGTATGATAAGCTTCTTTTTACTCTCTTTTTTGGCCTTTTGGCTTTGTGAAGTGCTTTGACGCTAACCTATGCCTAGTAATTAATTTGTCTACTTTATCTCAAATTCCAACAATTAGTTTTTCTTTTCACCTCATATAGTACAAGTTAAGCTTCCTGGGGAGGTTGGTTCCTGAGTTTATCTTGTATATTATTAATCATTTAGTCAAACATTGAATAATGTTAAATTAGAAAATCTGGTTTCCAAACTCATCCATCTAATTGTGTGATTGATTTGATGTTTATGTTTGACCTATGGACCAATTGAATTGTCATGTATAAGGTAGTTAAAACTGTTTGCAAGAGCTTGATTTCATATTAGCTCTTGGGGTAATGTCCCATCAAAGGCATGGTCCATCCATTAAATGGTTCAGATGTAGATATTAGTGCGCAACATGTGAATTATAGGAGAGAAGGGTCCATAATTTTGATTGAATTGAATTGAGTTAAAACAGTTAAACGAATTGCTTTCTCATTCGTTAGCTTAATCACTATTTTGCAGATTTTAAGATGAGGGTTTCCTTGTAACCAATATCTTTAATAAGTCTATTTTCTTCAATATTTTTCCAACATTTTTGCATATTAAGGCTAAACGAAAACTCTTATATGTGAAAGCATATGCACCCTTCCATCCAGATTCAAAGGTATTTTAAACAAGGAAAGTTTCCTGGAACCATTCCTGAACTTCGTTTCGTATTTTGGAAATTCTAATCTTAGTACGACAAGAGCTTTGTTTCTATTTATGAAGATAGTTTTCTATTTTTGTTTTAAATTTAATAAAAACTTATTTACTAGAATTTTTAACTTCAGTTTTTTTAGTTTCTTTTAATTTTCAAAATTCATGAAAACTATAAAAATCATTTTCATTTTCTATTTTTAATCTAATTTATTATCAAATAAATACATATTATTTAATATATTAATTATTAATAAAAATTATCATTTCTAAATATTTTCTATTAAAGGCAGACAAGTCTCTATAAGTAGGACTTTTAGTGGTGATGGAAACTCCAAGGTATTTGAAAGGTGCTTATAGGGGTTAAAGATAAGACATATTTGTGAGAATATCAACAACTACAAGAAAATAGACGTTTAGCGACGGAAATTACCGACGGTATAACCAAATATTCCATCGGTATTAATGTTACCGACGGAATATAACGACAGCACAAAAACGTCGGTGATATGGCCGTAGCTAAATTTACCGACGGAAATTTAGTGTGCGTCGCCAAATTTAGCGATGGGAAAAGAAGTACCGTCGCTAAAGTTTACCGATAGCGCAAACCATTTTCGTCTGTAACTTAGCGACCAAAAAAATTTTCCGTTTGCAAAAGTGCCGACGGAAATAATCTAACCGTCGGTACATTACCGACGGATATTTTTATTTCCATCGGTATATATGATAACAATGTACCAACGGATATTTCATTTCTGTCGGTATAAACGAAAGGAATATACCGACGGAAATGGTCTTATCCGTCGATAATGGTTATTATTAAATTTTTTT
>JAOSBO010000002.1:35845911-35875221 GCA_027563915.1 Erythroxylum rotundifolium
GCCTTCACCACCTCATCCACCACTTCATCCACCACCATCACCATCTCCGCCACCACCACCACCACCGTCACCACCGTCTCCACCACCACCATCACCACCACCTCCGCCTCCGCCTTCACCATCACCTCCACCACCACCTCCTCCGTCGCCGCCACCACCATCACCACCACCACCACGTCCGCCTCCGCCTTCACCACCTCCACCACCACCTCCGCCAATTTATTGTGGAGACTTCACCTACTGTCCCAGTGATGAGACATGCTGTTGCCAGTATGAGTTCTATGGCTTTTGTTTAATCTACGAGTGCTGTCCGTATAAGAATGCTGTTTGCTGCACTGGTTCTGCACACTGCTGCCCCCGTGAATATCCCATATGCGGTTTCGTGGAAGGCATTGGCATCTGCTACAAGGTAAATTAAAGAAGTGAAAGGTCGAACTTGTTTCAGTTAGTTGGGATTGAGTACGGCATTCCCGTTGCATTTATAAGTCAATGATAGATCAATAGTACATATTCAAGTAGGGATATTTTTCAGTTGATTAACGGTTTACATTCTTGTCACAGAACCATGGAGATAACCTGGGAATAGCTGCAAGGAAGCGACACACTGCTAAGCACAATATTCCTTGGTCTAAATTGGAGGAAAATGAGGGAATGTACCCGCAACTCGTGTGGAAGGGAAACCGACTTGCTAAAAACTGAAACGGGACATTTGGAGCCCAAGACTCTGGCTAATTAATATTTGTGTTAATGTCCATAGAAGAAACGTAATTAAATTATTCACTTTCAAAAGACTTCATTGTTTCAGTTTCTCTTTTTCAGGCCTTGTAATATGTAGTTGGAAAATAAGTAACGCGATCCGTGACTTCGCTTTGTCCCACTTTCTTTTAACAGACTAGCTTAGGAATCATTAGCTAAAAGAACAGGGGGTGCTTGGTTGATGGATGATGAGTTTGGGAAGGCGGGACCACCACTTCTGAATTTTGTCTCAATTTCGCTTGCCAAGCCTTAACAATCACTCATTTTAAGTCTCGGTGTAGTGGAGGACCTACCTGAGTCCATGGAAGTGTACTAAAAGGGAGGAGTCCTGTCAATTTAAATCTCAAATGGCCGGTTGTAACAAACAAGCTCTGATAGCCGGGCATATGCTGCAGCAACTACATTCCAATTTCAAACAAATGCTTTCAACTTTTGAGGGAATCAACCAATGGCTGACTTAATCATTCTTGTTCAGCTCTGAACCCATATTATACGATTGACTTTTGGGGACTAGATAAAGCTTTCCTTCCATTAAAAAACCTTGGGCATGTCCAAAACCTTTTCCTTAACAGTGGAAGTGGAATTCAAAACAAAAGTAGCTTGACTTGGTCTGTTTATCACCTTTTCCATCCACGCGTCGAAGCAACTCAGGATCCATACAAAAAGGTAGAAGGAAACAAATTAAACGACTTTTCGTTCCCGAGTAACTTAAGGGATGTGATGCATGTGGTTGCATTGAATGCAACTACAAAGTCCAATTGTGAGTGCCTGAATGTGTCCCCACCGTAGCTAAAGATTGAAGGTAATTGTTGGAGGGATCCTATAACGTGTTATTTGGAGTTTGTTGAATAGGATTAACTGAAAGACATTTCCACCAATTTTCTGTTTCGTTGACGTTAAAATCAATCTTGGTCTGCGGGAAAGAATAAATTGCTTTAACTGGAAAAGAATTATCAATGGCGCGTGTATTGAAAGGAAAAGAACAACAAAAAGCTTATCACTGTGTCAATTTCTTTCTTTATTTTCACTCAATCCCATATTTCTCGCCACTACTTCAGGACACCTCACATCGGCTACTTTACACTAATCTCTCCCTTACTCACTGACTTACTTGACCATTTCTTCTTTCTTTACTTTTATCAGTCTTTTATTGTGATTCAGATGACTTTCCCGATTGAGTATCCTACTGCGTTAGACTGTTGAGGTGAGTTCTGCACATATCTCCTTCAGGTTGAGCTTGACATGGTTACCGCTTTCTGTCCCTCCTCTCCTCTGCATCACTAATTTCCGTACAAACAGTTTCCACTGGACGGTGTTAGAATTGTCGAAATAGCTGGTTTCATGGTCTCTTTAACAGAACCTATGATCTTAGATAACGTAAATAAGTTGCAAGTAGAGAAATAGGTAAAGTTTAGAGAATAAAAGTTCATCTTGCCGATGAAAAGTGTAGCCTGATCTTGACCATAATGTGGAATGTTGATTGGATAACTTGGTATGATTCTGATTGGTTTTTGTTGCATATTTTGTTTTGCTTCTGAGAAACTGAAGTGGCAGTAAATGATGGTAAATATTTTTATTTGTATCTTTTGCATTTTATTTATGCTTCCATATTACATGACATCTTGTTGAATTTAGATTCATTTCATCAGAGAATCTCATATCTAAATGTTCCTGATTTTGTGTATATAATTATAATATACTACTTTCATATGGCCCGTGACAGAGCACAAACATCTTTATGTCCATGTCCCCCTTTCCCTGATCCAACCGCACTTGAGATGACAATTAAGGGCATAAATATCGTCATCTCCTTTTGAATTTTTCCAGGTCTGTTTTCTTTTTGGCACTTCTTCACCACGTCTTTTATGCAATAACTAATTTTTCAGAGATATAATCTGGAAAGGCTTGTATATGTGCAGGAGAGGTGATATGATATAGTTCTTTTTTAAATTTAAAGAGTAATGGCTGAAAGGAAATTGAATTTCAGTACGCCACTTCTGTCAGTGAGGCGATTTTCTACTGCTACAAAAGCTTCTGATGGAAAGGAAGAAAAGAAAATTGATAATCTTCAGGTCAATAGACGTCGTTCTCTTCCTTTCCAAAGACGTGAAGTGCATTTGGATCAAGTAACAAAACCTGTTGCTGTTCCTTTTCAATGGGAACAAATCCCAGGTAGACCAAAAGACGGTACTATACCTAAGTATGAAGTTTTTGGGCAGGCTTCTGCAAGTCAAAAAATTCCTCCTGGAAAAGGTTCGGGTGAAAATTTTGAAGATCAAAATGAATTCAGTGACATGATTGGTGAATTGGATTCCTCGAAAGAGGGACTGCATGAGCAAGCACTCCTGGAGTCAAGAGATAATGATGGTGATGATGATGTTTACTCTGATGCTCGCGACAATATTTCTCCAACTGATTCATTCTCCATGAACTGCAGTGCACCAGCTCTGAGTGGATATGACGGTGTGTCTGTGCAGCCATCAGGAACATTCTCTTCAGATCCACTAACTCGAGATTTCATGATGAGTCGCTTCCTGCCTGCTGCCAAGGCAATGGCTTTACAGCCACCTCATTATGCTTCACGAAAGCAATCTACAGCAATTGTACAAGCAGAGGCTGTTGCAGTGCCCCGACAAATCACTAAGGTAGTTGATGTCACTAAAGCACCTCAGACTATTCCAAAGGTCTCTTCTATTATTCCATGTCACGGTCTGGATGTAGAAGAAGAAGAAGAAGAAAGTGAAGATGACTATGATAATTATAGCACGTCCCACAGCATAGCAACCAAAGGTTGTGGCTTGTTACCTCGCTTGTGCTTCAAGAATTCCTTGTCCAGCATCTTGAATCCTGTTTCAGGACTTAAAGTGAGGACCCAGGGTTCGTTGGCTCACATCCATAATGCTGTCAGACCAAAGAAAGCTTCTTCAACTAAAACTCAAAGTCAAAATTTGAAGAAGGTTAGAAAAGATTCTCTGTTTAAAGGGAAAAAAAAGAAAGGATCTTTCCCCTTTTTAGTTTTTTTTTTTTCCAGCCAATGTTCTTATCATAAATGGAGGTTTGCATTTGATGCCAACTAATGCAAATGGGAATTTTTTAATGGTTATCAGCAGACAGGGGATGTTGAAAAACCAAATAGTCGAGCTCAATCACCCAGGCTGTCCTCAGTTTTGAATAAGCTGGGTTTCGGATCGAATCGTTTTTCTTTTGGGTGTGACCACCAAGAAATTGGTAGAACATCTCCATTCAGGCGTGCAGGGGCCACATCTTCTTTTGGAAGAGACCACCAAGAAATTGGTAGAACATCTCCATTCAGGCGTGCAGGGGCTACATCTTCTTTTGGAAGAGACCACCAAGAAATTGGTAGAACATCTCCATTCAGGCGTTCAGGGGCCACATCTCCTTGCCGGAGTCAAACGCATCAATCTCCCTGTCGTGGAAAGGGATTTCCAGGCACTACAAGAGAAGCTGAAACTTCCAAAGCCAATAAGATGAACTCGTACTGCAAGAGCAGTAGTAAATCTCAGGAACTGTTTAGTCATCGTGGCACTAGAGGAGGGTCTCGCCCATTGAGCCCAACTGTTGAGAAGACTGTACAAATGGACACTGAAACTAAGGCGAGTTCCAAATCAGGTCCCTTAGGTTTCAATGGGTATTCAGACTCTGTGGCGAAGTACTACAAGACCATGTCCAAAAGCAGAGAAATGAGAAAGGCTGCTCCAACGGATTCTTGTTTTGAAGATGCAAAATCTGTGAAGGTTCCAAAACAAGACACCAAACTGGAAAATGAAAGCTTAGGTGACATTAAGGATGAGTTATCTAAGGATGCTAGCGCCTTGGTATGTATAACTTCAATTGGTGCTGAAAAGGATCAGATTCATAGAGAAGATGATCCCGGAAATGTAAAAAGCAGCTTGTCCTCTCTAGCGCCAACTTTGCCCAGAACACCTTCAGAGTCTTGGCTTTGGCGTACCTTGCCATCGATTTCCACGCAACATTCATTTTCGCATCCATACCGTGGCACTAGTGTTCAGAGCAAGTGGCAGGGCCAGGATTCTGTGACACCACCCCCTACCAATCCCAAATGGGAGACAATTGTAAAATCATCATACTCACATCATGATCATGTACGCTACTCTGAGGTATTGCCTTTATTCTTAGCTGCTATTATGTAACAGAGATTCATTTGAAGATATTGAAGAAGTCACTCTTTCTGCTTTGACAGGAATTAGTTCCTCACTCTACCCAGCAATCAAAGAGCTAGTGGTAAAAAAGCCTCACTGGATTCATTAGGTTAAAGTCAGTCAACGTAGGATTAAAGGTGCTAAACGTCTTCCAGTATATACATACAAATATTTGTCTTCAACTTGTTCATAAGTTGGTGGTGGAAACTAAAAGTATGTCCTTCTGGTTAAAGTCTGCCTGTAACTTGCAGTAATACAGGGCTGAGGCAACATGTATAAGGAGCAATCTGGTTTTGATTTCGTGTCAGATTCATTTGTACTCTGGAAATCAGTTAGCTTGGTTTGGCAGTGAAATGGAAATACTCCTAGATCTGAGAGTTGAGTATAGCAAAGAATACTTGGTTTTCTACGGTTTGGCGGTGACTCTTGGCCTTGAAAACTCTCGAGTCTGTTTTTTTAACCCGGCAGCAGAGGAGGGGATCCCAGGGAAGGTTTAAGTGTTGTAATATTCTTTGCCTTGAAAATATCTGAGCATACCATTGCACTATACGTAGGGTATGTTTCGAATCAGTATTACTATTGCTTCGTTTATTATTGTTTCTATAGCATAATGATTAACTTAAAATTGAGAAATTTTGAACGGTAAAGGTGTGTATACATATATATATATAGATCGTTCTATTTCACTGCTACCCTTTTCTTATATAGTTCTTTTTTCTTTTTTGTTGTATGATATTATTTCTATTCAACTACTATTTTTCAATAGCTTTTCAATGAGAGGTTTTGAATGGGCCCGGAGAGAAATTGGATCAGATATAAGTAAGCCCATATATAATTAGGATTTCATATATCAACTCAAAATTTTAACAAAACTTTAAGACAATTGGTTATAAATTCTATTTATTTATATAACTCACTTCATCTTTATATCTCTTTTCGATGAAGCATTACTTTACTTACGAATTTCCAATATCTCCCCTCAAAAGTGGATCAATCCATATCTAACTAGCTCCCTTTTAACCCATAGATCATGTGAAGTTATTTGAGTCACTCCAACTCAAATATATGAATCTCTATTAATCAAAGCTCGTCAACTTAGCTCTAATACCAATGAAGGATTTTGAGGAGGTTTGGGGAGAAATTGGGTTAGGATTTAATTGAGCCCATATACAACCAGGAGATCATATCTCAACCAAAAACCTTAAGACAATGTGGTATGAGTCGTATCTTTGTATATAACTTACTTTATCATTATGTCTCTTTCTGATGTGAGATTACTCCATTTATGAATTCCAACATCTTCCTATCACAAGTGGATCCATCCATATTAAACTAATTCCCCTCGAACCCATAGCTAATGTGTAGTACCAAGCCTTAGGGAGATATTATCAAGAGTAGCCTCTTTTGACTTAATCTACCAAATAATAGATTCTTTTATAAGGGTAGAAAAGCCTGTGGAAGATACATCTTCAACTATCTTAGCCTTGTTGACTAGGCTATCAAGTTTTTGTTCTGAATAATTATAATGGTTTATCTTGGCTTGTCATATATGGCAAAATGAAAATTGTACCTCTACAACTTCCTTTGGTATCGAGTTGAAGTTTCCAATATCTAATCAATCTTTGATTTACTCTTGACAATTATCGATATCTTCAAACATCTATTCCAATAAATTAAATATATCTTCTTTGAAGTTTTTTTTGGAAGTTAAAGGAAAGTATATTAACAAAACAAAACTTGTACACGTTGCTCATCAAGGATCCTACAGTCAAAAACTACACTACACAACACAAAAATACAACAATTATAATAAGAGATTAAATTAACCAAAGCCGTCTGATCTCATGGCTAATACTCTTTTGTTTCTTGTGAGCTAAGAGAGTCTCTCTAATCAAGTTGACAATTACCTCAATAAGTTCGTTTTGTGCTACTCCTCATTCTTATAAATTCGACTATTTCTTTCCCTCTAAATATAGTAGATAACTATATGGAAAAAAGTCTTGATTAGTAGCCCATCCTCGTGCCCTGGCTTCGTATACCGAATGATAGCTTCCAATACCTCATCCTATACAAAAGAGAACGTTGGGGACTGAATCAAAGACAAAATTCCTCTCCACACTGATTTGCTATAACTACATTCAAAGAATAAATGATTTCGTGTCTCATTTACAATTTTGCATAAGACACATAAGGGAGCATAGGACCCAAACCATCGATCTTTAGTTCTTAATATATTTTTGATCACCAACCATAAAACAATGGTAGCCTTGGGACAAAGAACCTACTTCCACACTATTTCTATCCATGGCACTACTTTACAGGTTCAACTAGTAAATTATGCCCAGACCTATTGCTGAATACATCGCTTGAATATAAAGTCCACGTCAACCTATCCTTCCTACTAGTATTCAGCATATCAGGTAAGTACCTTTCCAATAGATGAAAATGACATTGAGAGCGAAGTCTATCCCACTCTTACTTTAGCCAAGCAACCGTAGCCTCCATAGGAATCTTGTTCCATAATATCTGTAAATCATCATGCAACCACAAAAGATTGAAGTTTGACCAATTATCAAACCATAATTGAATATCTTCTCGATCCCCTACCCTATATTTTAAGCAAAGATAAACCAGCTCTCGAAGGTTCAACATACCCTTAAAAATCCATGAATAACAATGATTACCTTGTAGCTACCAGGAACTTTGAGTTTGGAGATAGAAAGTTTGGACCCACTTCACCCATAAGGCTTCCTTATCCACAAATGATCTCCAAATCCTCTTAAGAAGCAAAACCTGATGCATTTCATTAATAGAAATGACACTCACCTTTGCTTCCTAGGAAGGATGACTTCACTCCATTTCACTTTGGCCCCTTTACAAGTCTTTACTTTTCTAGACCATAGGAAACATTTTAATACCCTCTCTATTTCCTTTATCACTTTCCTTGGAAGGACCAAATAAGCTACCTAATGTATATGCATACTGTTCAACGCATAATTGATTAGAGATACTCTAGCAACTAAAGATAAAAACATATTCTGCCATGCAAGGATTCGAGCTTTCAATTTTGTTATCAAAGGAATAAAATCTAAATACTTAGGCTTACCAACAACAATAGGGACACCCAAGTAAGGAAAAGGGATACCTTGCCTTGCAAAGCTCACCATATTACTTATCCATTCAAGATTTTGGATATCCGAAGACATATACACACCACTCTTCTGCACATTGATCTTCATCCCTGACCACCTAGAAAAAACATTCACCATATTAATCATTATCCTAATAACTTAAGGTTTAGCCTTGCAAAACAAGATAACATCATCGGCATAAAGCAAATGGGACAACTTCAACTCCCAGCATTGAT
Source organism: Erythroxylum rotundifolium (assembly GCA_027563915.1). Classification (NCBI taxonomy): domain Eukaryota; kingdom Viridiplantae; phylum Streptophyta; class Magnoliopsida; order Malpighiales; family Erythroxylaceae; genus Erythroxylum; species Erythroxylum rotundifolium. The sequence goes on from JAOSBO010000002.1 coordinate 35,854,216, forward strand.
GATGATATTGGAAGAACCCATTAGTTTGCACATGTTTAGAAATCATTCTAGAGAAACCCTCCATCGCCAAAGTGAAAAGGTAAGGGGAGAAAGGATCTCCTTGTCTAATTCCTCTCTTATTGGAAAAAGGCCACGTAGGAATCCCATTCACTAACACACTTAGTGATGTAGTTTGAATGCATTGCATAATCCAATGTCGAAACCTTTCCGGTAAATTGATAGCTTTCAAGCATGAATTCAAGTATTCCTAACTAATAGTAGCATATGCTTTAAATAGGTCCAATTTAGGTTTCCCAGAATGATACTCCCCCAACAGCTCTTGCAAAATCAATCTATTATCTTGACTACAAAAAAGCCCTTTGTGCCTTATTGACCACCTTAGCCAACACCACTTTAAGTCTCTCCACCAATAAGGTAGCAATAATTTTATAGACCGTTGAGCAGCAAGAAATCGGGCAGTAAGCTGTAATCTTCAACAGTTGTTCCATCTTGGGAACAAGATAAATATAAGTATGGTTAAACTCCTTAAATAAAGAACCAGAAGGAAAGAACTCCAATACAACCTCCATTAAGAAAGGCCCCGTAATGTCCTAAGTTTGTTGGGAAAATCTAGCTGAAAACCCATCAGAACCTGGAGCTTTAGAATTATATAACCAAAACACCACCTTTTTTACCTGAAGTGCTATATAAGGTGCAAGTAGCATCTCCTGCATCGACTGGTCCGGAAAAAACTCTAGTACATTCTTGACTCGAAACCCACTTCACTGACTTATAGTACCTTGCATTAAGTTAGCAAAGTAACTACAAATATGATTAGATAGCTCTTGCTTATCTGAAATCAGGTTTTCCCACCCATCTTTTAATTTCGTTATGGTGTTATATTCCTACGTGCCAGTAGACAAGCATGAAAGAATTTTAAATTTACATCCCCTTCTTTAAGCAATTCAGACGAGCTTTCTGTCTTATAATAGAATTATGTAATTTCAGAGCTTCTTAGTACTTTCTCAATCTATCAGCTTCTTGAATCCTTAATCTAACATTGTGAGGATCCAAATAACATTGATGCTGAGCATTTGTGGCAACTTTACTCAACTCTTTCACATATGGAGCCCTTTCTTTACTAAACTGCTTAATAGCTACCTTAGCAAACTTCAGTTTTTGTCGTTTCTGTATTAGTTGGAAGGCTTTGAACCCAACCACCTCATAATCCCAAACCCTATGGATAACTGCCATGAAACCTTCAACCTATGTCAAACCATTAAAGAAACAAAAAGGAGCACCTACTGTTGTCCCAACATTTAGCTGTTGGATCAAAATGAAGGCAGGATCCAAACATAATGGGCCCCTAAAAAAGGCCAATGCTCTAGGAAAAGACCTGAGCCATCTTTGATTCACTAATGCTTGGTCTAGTTTTTTTCCTGAAGAACAGATTCCCCTATTGTTTATGATCCTATGTGAACCACCTACCTGATCCTCCAACGTCTATGAAATCAACTTGTTCATGCATCTGAGAAAGTTACCTCCCTATTCTAAGATAGAGACCTGCTTCACCATCAATTTCATCTAAATTTAAGCAGCAATTGAGATCACTTAGTACTATCCATGGAAATTGCATACCTAAATGAATTGTTCTCAACTCCTCCCATAACCTAGCCATTTGAAAAGAAAAATTAGACTCATAAACAATAGTAACTTCAAAATGAAACCTTCCTATTGGTCAGCAATGTAAGTGAATGTATTGCTCACTCATTTGAACAACCTGAACCTCAACCAGATCCTTATTAAACCAACACAAAATTATGCCATTATAGTGAAAATCATGGTTAGAAAAATAATGCCATTTAACACCCAAAAAATCCATATCTTTCTGACCCGAACCTCTCTTTATTTTAGTTTCCAATAGCCCCACCAAAATTGGTTTATGCTCAGCTACCACTTCTTGGACCATCAACTTCTTAATAAGGTTTTTAAGCCCCCTTATATTCCATACTAACAATGACATCTATGGGAATTCTTTAGAACAGACACTCAGGGGATATAACCCCTATATGCTTCTTCTTCTTACCCTTTTTCTGACGCTTAACCTTACAGCAATTACGACAATCAGTGGGGAGTGATCAACATCTTCAAAGTCTGGTTCTATTTCCTTACCTCTGATACTAATTGAATCCAACGTTTCAGCTGGAACAAATTCTATAAAACCTGATTCTCCCTGAGTTAATGCTGATATAGGCCCATTCGGTCGACCATTTGTACCCTCAGAACTAATAGGAGGACAACAATGAGAAGGCCCACTTTTAACACCTCTATCACCTGCATTCACAACATTATTAATTGGATTATCATCAAGAATGACTTCTAAGGATGGAGTCAATTCAACAATTTTTCTCTAAAATTGCGTATGCTCCACAACCTCCATTGACCTCTTCTCTTGTTCCCTTATCTCCCCTCTAGCATGAGATTTTCCTTTTGGAGCCCCTTGATTCCCTTTAGCATCAAAATAACCTCCACTTACTGCCTCACTGCAAAGCTCAATGCAAGATGTACCTACCTGTCCCAAGGGAGGAGACTTTTCTAACAATAGCTCCTCCTGCATCCCTTCTTGAACTCTTCTACCTGTAGCTACCTAGATCTTTTTCACATTTGAAGGTGACCACGGATAGGATAAAGTAATCTCATCCCTTAACAGCTCCTCAGATTCTCCAAGTCTTAGAATAGGCAGAGTTTCGAGTAATGGAACCATTTTAGGAATTTTGATACAAATTTTCGCGTAGCCAATCCTCTCTATTGAAGCTATTTATGAATCCATGCAGAGGGTTTCTCAAAACACTATCCAAATGGCTAAATCCTTCAATTGTCTAATATTACATCGGTAAGCCATGAAATTGGACCCACAAAGGGATAACTTCAATCATATCCCTGTCTAAACCTAAGCTTGGTTTCCACTGCCGTAGAAAGAGGGGCTGATTCCCAATGTGCCATGGGCCCTGTTTGATAATCTCCAACATATTAGAGTTCTCCATGAATTTGAATAGCACCGACCCGTCCTCCCTGAACATAACCTTTTCAAGGCCTCTTTTACCCTAGCGTGCCTTAGCCCAGGTGTTAACAACAGGGAAAGCCAGCCTCTTCGAACAAAAAAAACCTATAAGAGTATTTGACCACGCCCTAGCTTCCGCATGTAATACCTCAATCGGAGGAGAAAAGATGCCATCTTGAATGATATCTCGGTAATATTTCAGATCCCCTTGGTGATGAAGAACCTTGAGCTTACTATTCCAAGCCCCCTTTGCAGGTGAGTGAGTATTATTTCGATCCTCTCGGACTCTCAACCCACTCAATGAACCACCAGAACCACCCTTTATTCGTCCACTGGAAAGGGTATGGAAGTCCTCTGAAATCGGTGATACCATCTTTTGTTCCATGATCTCCAAAACAACCCGAAGGTGGACCTCAGGTAAGGTGGTTGCCTCCTCCACCCTTGAGAACCCCAGGAAAATACCAGATGGACATTATTACGTTACTAGCTATCGAAAAAGAAAGAAAAAAAGAAAGGTTAGGGAAGTAACTTCACAACAGAAAAGATGAAGCAATTCCAAGAAAGATGTCAGAGCTTCTCTCTCTCTTAAATTTGAGAACATCTCTGCTGATATCTTCTTTGATGTTGACTATCTGTAGTAAAAAAATCAGCAAGAATATTATTATTAGATTAATAATCTTAATATCAAAGGTATATTATGCTAATAACATTTGCTATTTAATATATCTTTTATATTCAAGTTTAGAAGGTAAATTATTTTGAATAAAAGCCTTAACTTGGATATTATCAGTTCTTAATAAAATCTTTTAGGCAATAAAAAATAATAAATTTTTTTATAGCTTTTTACTACCAATAATAATTCCTTTTCTTTTATGTGATATATTTGTTGAGTATCTATAAAGGTTTACAAAATATACCTGCAAAGAGACTCATTCATCTTAATATTAGAATGATTGTAATATATGTTTTTTAATACTCCACTCTGTACATAATGAAAGGCATCAATTTCAAGAACTACATCATCATAATCGGATGGTAAAGAAAGTTTTAGCTTAAATAAAGTAAACTTTCAAATATGTAATTTTTCTTTAAAAGCATTTGAAAAGTTTGTCTTATCTCGGCTAGATTTTGAATAAAATACGAGACCTATATTAATACTCTTTGAAAAATTGAGCTTGTTTTTTATCTGTTAACTTATCAGGAAATTGTGAGATATTTTTGAGGATAAGAGGTTGAAGTTTACTCTTCTACCATCTATTTCCACATTAAGGAATTCTATTTCAGTTTGACATATCATAACTTTTTTCTCAAGAAGGGCTAAATCATGTTCTCGTAAATTTGCAAATTTATTGAGATATATAACATGATAACCATTATTATTACTAGCTATTAAAATATCATCCACATAAACATATATGAAATTATGATATTTGAAGATATCCATTTTCCTTTGAAATATTTATGGGTCATTTTTTAAACCAAAAGGTAGTCTTGTGGAGTAGAGAAAGTAGTATATAGAATATTAGTTTTATTCATTTATATAAGGCAAAATTCACTTTTATAGTCAAATTTAGAAAAGATTTTTTTCCTCTTGTCAAGTTTATTAATGTTTCTTTATGAGATAAAAAGTATTAATCAATTACTAGATTAACATTTAATTTTTTATAATTTACTATGATTTTAGCTCTATTTCTAGTTATGTATAGTTTCAAACCATAAAAACTAAGAAAGAATGAGGGGATTTATTAGGTATAATTATCTTTAAGTTTTGTAGTTCAAGAACTTGTTTTCTTAATTCTTAGTGATCTTTTAAATTATATCTTGTAGCAATAACTTGAATAATTTTTTGTTTATCTATCATTTCTAGGTTTTTCTTCTTCTATGTTTTTATCCCAAAATTGTTATAGGTTATCATAATATTTTTTTAATCTTTTGTTTTACTAATAGTTTTTATTTATTGGTACTTATTCTATATAATATTTTGTATGTTTAATAAAGGTTTTTCTTTTTAAATGATTGATTTTTCCTTATACCACACTAGGTTGTGGGAGGTTTAAAAAGGATTGATGTAGAATGAGCATAGACATTTTTAATTATATTAACTATGATCCTATGACCACAAGGAGTTTTGAAATATATTTTTTATAATAACATCAAACATTATTTAATGAACTAATCAGAGAAAATTATTTCCTAAAAGAATATCAATTCCGATCTTGCAAAAGTAAATTGGTGAATGTTTTATTAAAAATGATCCAAATAAATAGTATGTGGGGCTAATTAATAGCTTTTGATAAATGTCTCTTATTATTAGAAATATATAGTCCTGTTATATTTTGTTAACGTTTCATGATATTGTGAAGGAGAACAACTTATTTTACATAAAAAGAACCAAGTCCACTATTTATACAGGCAGCAAACTATTTTCCTCTATAATTTTTATAAGTTATTCCATTTGGAATATAAATACTAGTGGACTAATTATTGTCCTGGAATACATATTATATTGTTATTATAGGATATTTGTATTCCATATTGAGTTATCTTATAAGGTTGGATTTGTTCAAGGAAACTAGTTCCGAGCATTATCTCTAAATTGAATCATTCACTTTCAACTAATAGTCTTATAGGTATTTTATTATCTCCTATCTTAATAGTATTTTTATGGCTTTATCTATCCGATGTATTTCGCTATTGAAATTTATATATTGATAAGGTTCATTTAGTTGAAAAATTATCAAATTATGTATTAGATTATGATTAATGAAACTTCCACTAGCTTCAGTATTGACTAAGATATTATAGGGAACATAATTTATACCATTAAAATACTTTCCTTTAATTTTTATCTTTTTATTTTCTCTTATTAAAGCATTAACATATCATTGACTACTCGGAGCACCAGTTTTTGAATAAGATAATCTAGGCAATAATTTAATTATTGTGAGAAGTTGGTAAGGTTTTTGTCGTAAATCTAATAAAAAAATAGTCTTAATTCTATGTCTTCTATATTTGCTATATAAGGATAATTTATTCTTTCAACTTCAAAAGATAATTTTAGAAAATCACTAATATGTTTATTTGCAAAACATTTCAAAAGATAATTTTAGAAAATCACTAATATATTTATTTGCAAAACATTTTGTATGATGAGTATTGGATAAGGAATAAGATATCATGTAGGTAATAAAATATAGTTTATTTCCATCTCTAATTAAATATTTTCTTTTATAATCTTGTATTAAAGCGAGTGTTCTATCAAAGTCTTTACCTTATAAGTCATCGTAGGATAGATATTAAACAAAAGTTTTTGATATTAAAGATTGCCTCTCAAAATACCCATGCAAGCTTCTTTTCTATTGCAAATTCGACCATCTAATTAATATTGCTAAATTTATAAGACTGTCTATTTCTTCTCTAAAAGTATATTTAATTATCATTTGTATGGATATGATGTGTACCCATTAATTTTATCCCTAATTTCTTTGGTAATGTGATCAAATTTTCGAAAAAAATCATTTTTAGATAACAGAAGACTCATTACTTTATTAGAAGTTAAAGTAATATATAGGATTTTGATTTAAGACTAATACTATAGAACATATGGTGTTTTATGGGATTTAACCTTATTTTTCTAGTAATGTCATATTAAATCACTATAAGAATTTATTGAATATATATTAATATTTTGAATCTTTTTAAGCATTTTTTTATCGATTAGAATTTCTTGACTCTAATCTCTACATTCTTTTAGACATTCTACTATATTATTAATTATTAGACTATAAATTTGAATGTCAAAAGATTATCCTATTTTACTCATTTATTTCAGAATTTGAATTTTCATATTCTCTGTCAGTTATTATAAAAATGCTTTCTTCATAAGAGCATTCTTTAAAGGTATCAATGCTAATAAAATCTTCATTTTTTATCATTTCATTTATTTTCTTTTTATTAAATCTTTTAGGACATTGATTGACGTAGTATCCTTTTTCTTGACAATAGTAACAAGGAAATGCAGTTATCTTTTTATTTCTTCCCTGGTTCTTCTAAACATAGGTTTTCTTATTTCTTCTTTACACGGGAAAGCAAGCTCCCATGTCGTTAGAACTTCGCGCTAATTAGTTAAATACTCAGTCTGAACATGACCTACATTTCTACGCGCTGTATATCTCTAAAATTAGTTCTCTTCATCAAGTGCCTTGATTAATGAAAATGGGTCTAAGAAAGAGAAAGCTTCGTGCTGATTTCTGCCTGGCTTCTACAGGGAGCTTCATTCTCATAAATTTCTGCTTCCCTCAGCATAAGTTGCGGCTCAAGCTCCCTTTCCCTGTCGTTCAGAACCGCTTTATCTTCAGCCCTCTGCATTAGAAAATGCAATATACATAAGCTATAGGGAAAGGGAAGATAATAAGATAGAACCAAAACATTATACGACACCACAAGCATCAAAAGTATAATAATATAACTGCAATTTAAAAAATTAATGAAAAATATATACCTCCTGAAGATGATCAGATGTAGAGTTTCTGATAATTCTCGGAAGACTTCCGACCATTTCGGTGGGAGGCCTGGGACTTGCCTCAAGGTACCTGCTTGGTCTAAGTGACTGAGTGCTATGCTGCAGCCCTTGTCCGAGAATATCCAAATCAGTGCTCCATTCTCCCTTACTGTAAATCAAATACCGATCTAATTAATTTAGCAAAAAAAATTTTGTGGGATATGTATATATATGTATACCTGACACTTGGTCTCCGGGGAAGGAAAGATCGCAAAAGACTTTGAACCAAGTCATGCTCGCGAGTATACTTTCTGGCTATTTTGCAGTGTTGTCGAGGGCTCCTTGCATTGTGATCTCTTCCTGGCATACATGGACACATTTTTTACGCAATGGAGAAGAAAATCTTTTTAAATCCAAATGAATCCAAAAAAAATGTTAATTCTAATATGAATCTTTATAATGTTCCAGTCATTTCTTAATTTTGGGTAATTATTGCTTTTTATTTTAATAAATTTTTATTTTTTAAGTATGAAGAACAGTAGTGATTATGAAGTTAATTAGAGATCAAGCCAATGAACCTCACCTTGCCCAGCTTCATCAAGCTTCTTAAGTCTGTACATCTAACAAGCACAGAAATAAAAGGGTAAGTAAGTTCAAAACAAAATTAATACAATGACTAAAATCATACGTAAATCTATAACCTTATTATTCTACCTGCAAGTGACTCTTTACGTGTGCAATACCAAGTCCTCTCACATTCATCAGCTGAAGAACTGATTTGGGTGTTGCTCCTTCAATTTAAGTATTTGTCAGTGCATCTACTGAAAGCGAAAAGTAAACAATTTCGATGGTATAGCTAAAAGAATAACTACACATAACAAGACTTTCTGCGCCAAGATGAATTGGACTCAATTGCTTTTGAACACTTAATTAATCATCATGTAGATTTGTATGAGATTTTCAATAAATTATATGTAGATTTTCCATTCATAAACATATATTACGAGTAAAAAATTATTATAATACTAAATTATATATCTCCAAAATTTTAATAAGAAAATGTTGTGTTAAATGTTGATCATAGATGATTTGTGAATTTAAAAATAATGATAGTTTTAAAAATTAATTAAATAATAATTTTTATTATTTTTCACTGGATCGTATGCTTTTTAATAGGAAAATGCTAAAAGTGCCATTTAGACAAAAGGACATGCATGATCCGAATCTTTCTAACAGACATCTATTGTTACCACTGACCATCAATTAACAGAAATAGACATAGAAACACGTAGAACTAAAATTAATGAGCTTACTTTCAGGCCCACCAAGCTTTTGAACAGCATGAAGGAAAGAGAGATGGAGATCAGGAGTCCATCGTAGGCGTGGTAGTTGAGATCTAACGTACTTTCTAACTCTAGCCCTGCATTCGTGAACTCTTTTTGATGAAGACGTATTCTTGTTACCGGCAAAAATACCCCCTTCTGATGATCTCTTATCACCATCTTCTTCGCTATTACTTGTAACTTCTCCAATTTCAGTCCTATTATCCTCTTCTCTACTTGCTTCTTCGTTCAAATCGAAAGATGAGCACTTCTTCAAAAACCCCGTTGAAGATGCATTGTTCTGGATATCTTGGTCATTCCCATGAACACTCTTCACTTGTTCATATGTCTCTTTCATTCCTCCGGTCATGGCTGCTGCTTCGCTTTGTTCCTCTTGATAATTTTGGAGGTCCTTCACTGTACTTAACTACAAAAAGTTTAAAATATGAAGAAAAAATTAACATGATGTAAATTAATGAGGATTAAGTTATCTAAAATGCAGGGGACAATAACCCAACTCTCAAAAAATCAACCAAATATCAACGACAAGAAAGAACTATTCAACTTATAATAACAAATAATATGAGAATACTTAACGATGAAACAAACATTAAGATTTACGTAGAAAACCTTCTAATGTAGAAGGAAAAACTATAGGACAAACTGATATGCAAACCCTCTATACTCAATAAGAATTTACAAAGAAATGTTGATTTCTCACCTCATGACAGGAAGTTGTCTCACAAAGTTTCAGAGTCAAAATCAAAGTTGATATTATAATCAACAATCACTCAAACCAATCCTAAACTAATTAAATAAGGATAAGAATACAATACTATTTGCACAATATGTTTTTCCTCACTTTTGGACATTATGATTGCACTCTTTGCAAAAACCTATGTATTTTTCTCTTTTATGTCAAGAAATAAGTCTTTTTTGCACTACACACGATCACTTACATGACTATATATCTTCAACACCACCTCTCTAGTAATTGTACATGATTATAGCGAATTATATCTTCATACAGGTGTGTACATGACCATGTATGTCTTTAATCTTCACATGCTTTCAAAGACTTAACACGGTTGATTCACATGGCTGTGTAAGTTAATATATGGGTACATAGCACTCCACACAGTCGTATATCTCTCCAGAAGAGACTTTTCCATCTTGTTTTCACTTGTTCGTCATTCCCACGAACAATAAAGGAATCTATACAATCACCGAAAGTCTTGAAATAGGGTTGGACATTTGACAATCTCCCCTCTAACCCAAATATAGGGAATACTAATTATTCTCCATCATTTACTTGATATACATCTCGGAAAGCTTACTATATAACTCATGCTTGTTTCTGGAAACTACTTTATTCAGCATATCGGCATCATTCAAATTTGTTTGAACCTTCTTCAATATTAATTGTTGCTCTTTTACCACGAACCTTAGCCAATAATACTTAATGTCTATGTGCTTTGTAAGAGAATGATACATAATATTTTTTCTCAAGTTAATAGCACTTTGACTATCACAAAATACTACATAATCTTCTTGCTTCACATCCAACTCTTGAAAGAACCTTTTTAACCAGAGCATCTCCTTATAAGCTTCCACTGTAACTACATATTCTGCTTGAATTGTAGATAAATCCATATGCTTTTGTAGCATGGATCACCATAAGATGGCTCCTCCTTTAAACTTGAACAGAAAACCTGAAGTGGATTTTCTTCCATCAAAATCTCCATCCATATCTACATCCGTAAAACCTTTTAAAGTTGACTTACCATTACCAAAGCACAAACTCCACTTCGATATGCCTTTTAAGTATCTTAAAATCCATTTCACTACTTCCCAGTGAACCTTTCCTAGATTTGACAAGAATCTGCTCACGATTCCAATAGCTTTGAGCAATATCTAGCCTTGTGCACATCATTGTATACATCATTTCTCCTTTTTTGTTGAGGTACACAACTTAAAATGAGATGTTAGTGGCGTGCTAACTAACTTGATATGCTTTATATTGAACCTTTTTAGCAATCATTTGATATATCTCTTCTAAGACAACCACAATCACTTATTCTTCCTGTCTCAAGTTATCTCTATGCCTAAAATCTACTTTGCAGGTCCCAAATGTTTCATATCAAAAGATTTGGAAAATTCCTACTTCAACTACTAATGTCTTGACTTATAATCAGCATATCATCAATATAAAGAAAAAGAATGATGAAGTTCTCACTTCTCGAAATACACATAAGCATCAACATAATTTTTTTTGTAACTATGATCTGTCATAAATGAATCAAATTTTTGAAGTCAACTTGGAACTTGTTTTAAGCCATATAGACTTTTCTTTAATTTATAGACCAAATTTCCTTGCCTTTAGGTTTGAAACCTTTGAGTTGCTTTACGCATATCTCCTTTTCCAAATCTTCATACAAGAAGATTGTTTTAACATCCAACAATTCGAGTTCAAGATCTAAATAGCCAATTAGACCCGAAATTATTCAAATTAAGTTCATCTTGACTACTGGTGAAAAGATTTCATCAAAGTTCGTACCCATCCTTTGACTGAATTCTTTCATTACCAGCTTATAATTGTTCTTTACGAACTTTTTGCCATCTCTCTTTATCTTGAACATCCACTTATTCTTTAATACCTTTTTTTCCTTGTAAAACCTTTGTAAGCTTGTATGCATTCTTCTTCTTCAAAGATTCCATGTCTTCCTCTATAGTTATGAGCTAGAAATCTTTGACTTCACAAGATGCAACCTCTTGCACATTTTCAAGCTTCCCCTCAACAGTAAGTAACAGGTATTCAGAACTTGGATACCTTGTGGAAAGCCTTTCCTCTCTTGTCGGCCTTCAAAGATGTGTTTCATCAACTATTGGATGCAATTGCTCCCCTTGCTAATTATCCTTAATGGATTCATTTTTAGTATTATCTGGATGTGGTTCATGTAGCTTATCATTATCAAATTGTATATGATCACCACAAATGTGTGTTTGGTTATACACTTCATCTTCTTTACCTGTAGACTGCTCAAAAAAGGAAATGGTGAAGAGCTAACTATGTCATATGATGACTTGCAGTGTGATAATTTATCTCTACTCAGAAGATTAGCACATTTATTATGCTCTTGGAACACCACATCCCCACTTCTGACCACCTTTAGCTTTCTTAGGTCATAAAATCTGAAGTCAAATTGATCACTACCATATCCAACAAAGATGCACGATATCGATTTTGAGTCAAACTTCTTTCTCTAATCCTTGGTTATGTGCCTAAATAGCTTATAGCTAGAAACCCTCAAATGATGATATGTGGGATCATTACTAGTCCAAGCTCTCTAGGGAATCTCAAAATCTAACAAAACTAAGGGAGTTCAATTAATCAAATTGATTGCAGTTCAGATTGATTTTTCTCAAAATGTTTTTGGAAAATAGATGTTTTGAGCATGTAACGAACTTTCTCCACAATAATTATGTTCATCCTGTCAGCAACATCATTATATTGTGGAGTTCTTGGTTCGATTTTTTCATGTTTAATGTCATATGACATACAATATTCTGTAAACACTTTGGAAGTATACTCCCCTCTATTGTCTATAATCATTTGTATTTCTTTGTTAATATTTATTCTAACTAACAATTCCAGTAGTTATTATTTTATTAATTATTATTTATTTATTCTAAATAACACATCCATTGGTTATTATTACTGATTAATAATTTTTTTAAAAAGACATCTTTTTATATACTAACAATGTGTTTTGAGGTGTGAAGTGCAATAGAATGGATTTCATAACTAGGGTTTAGAATAAGAAGAACTTTTCATTTTTTTTCATATTGAAATATTAATGAGAATGAGGGGTTTCAGGTTTTTTCCTCTTTCGATATCCATATCCCATATGTACAAAGTTTGAATCAATAGGGAACCTTTATTTCTATATCTGTATGAATCGATATTATTATATTCCAATTCCTTCTCGACACCTCCTAAGGAAAATCTAAAATTGGATCCTAAATTGTCCGATTTTGTATGCACTTCAACTCCCTCTTAGCTTCCCTTTATACCATAATATGAAACTTTTGAAAAGTTTGAAACACTTGACTTGTAGATTTCAACATGTGCAACCAAGTCTTCCTCGAAGCATAATCAATAAATGTAACAAAATATATATTTCCTCCTAGTGACTCTTTCTCAATAGGGGCACAGACATTTGAATGCACTAACTTTAATACCTTTAACTTTTTTGTAGATCTTCTCATGAAAGAGACTCTATGCTACTTTTCAGCCAAGCAATAATCATAAGGATTGAGCGATTGTAAGCTCTTAATTGGAATAAAGGATTTTCTAGCCAATAACTTCAATCCCTTCTCACTCATGTGTCGCAATTGTTGATGCCACAAATTTGGTGAAGTTTCCTTGTTGGTTGTGTGTATTTCTCTACCACCACACACCTTTAAGTGTGTTTTGTACAATAAGCAAAATAACTCTCCTTGGGCATCATCATTGCGTATTTAGACAGTTTCCACTTCTTATCCTTGAAAGTATATATGCTGAAATCCTTCTTGATCTAACACATTAGTTGAGAACAAATTTATCCTTTGATAAGGGATATGTTATACATCTCTCAAGGATAGTAAGAATATGGTGTTTTTTATGAACTTATATATCACCCATATCAACTATCTTGGTAGACCTTTGGTTTCTTATATTTACACTTCCAAAATTTCTGCTCTTATAGCTTGAGGAGTACTTCACCTTTAGAACACAATGATAAGATGCTCTAGTGTCAGTTAGCCATTCAAAACTAAAATTATTGATATGGAAGCATTTACTAGTTGCACAAACTGGATACAACTCATCATCCATGCTTGAAGCTATTGCTTTTGTATTTTTATCATCACCATCATTCTAATGATCTTGCCTTTTTTTTATCCCTCTGCCATTTATAGCAAAACCTCTTAATGTGTCCCGATTATTCGTAATAGCGACATGTCTTCATGTCTTTAACACTTTTAGACTTTGAATGGTTTTTAGACTTGTCATGACCTTTAGGACCTTTGTTCCTTCCTCTGCTTTCTATCACGAAAGCCTGCACATTGTCAAATACAATCTTCTTTCTTTTGATTTCTTCATTAAACGTACTTTATTTGATTACTCTAAGTATACCTTCAACACCTAAGTTGCTAATTGTCACCAATTGGGTCTCCTAACTATCCAGTAACAAACAAAACAGGAATAAAACTTGAAGCTTATCATCAAGAATGATCTTCAATGTAGTAAGCTTATTGATTATGTCCTGAAAATCACTTAAATCCTCCAACACTGATTTCTTGGCTTTTAACTTCAATTTCACAAGTCTCTTAATCAAAAAACCCTTCTTATGAGTAGACTTCCTTTCATACAAACCTTTTAGCTTCTTCCATAGCACAAAAGGAGTTATTTCTTAAGACACATGCATGAGTACGATGATAGTAATCCATTGTCTAATAGTGTTTAATTAGAGTTTTCTGCATCATCTTTTCCCATTTTCTATCAAACATTTTTTTAGGTTTTGAAGGAACATCATCCTTCACACCTTTATCCACATCAATAGGATTAAAGAAATCCTTGCAATACAGAAGGTCCTCTATCATAGATCTTCAAATTGTGTAATTTAATTATGTTAACTTGATTGTAAGGTTATTTCCACCTTCCATTATGATGATTTTGATACACTTATAGAGGGACAATAATACAAATTTATGAAAAAACCAAATATCAACGACAAGAAAGAACTCTCAACTTACAGCAGTAAACAATACAAGAATAAGGAAATTAACGATGAAACAAATATTAAGATTTATATGAAAAACTCTCCAGTGTAGAGGAAAAAACCATGGAACAAACTAATAAGCAAATCCACGATACTCAATAAGGATTTACGAAGAAAAGTTGATCTCTCAAATAAGTTGTCTTATAAAGTTTCAGGATTGAAGTTAAAGTTGATAATCAATAATCATTTAAACCAATCAAAACTAATTAAACAAGGATAAGAATATAACACTATTTGCTCTTTCTTTATTTTTTTTTCTCATTTGGATGTTATGGTCATACTTTTTGCAAAACTTACGTATATTTCTCTTTTATATCATGAAATAAGTTTTCTACATTGTACACGATCACTTACACAGGATCTTTAGTACTGTCTCACTCACAATTATACACAGTTATAAAGAGTTACACGGTCTCCACACATGGCCGTCTATCTTCACACGGATGTGTACACAACCGTGTATATCTTTGATCTTCACATGTTCCTTCACATGCTTACAGAGACTTACACAATTGATTCACACTATCATGTAAGTCAAGACACAGATGTCTAACACTCTAGATGGTCGTGTATCTCTCCATAAGAGATTTTTCTATCTTGTCTTCACTTGTTCATCATTCCCAAAAACCTCAAAGGCTTTTACGATCACCAAAAGTCTCAAAATAGGCTTGAACACTCAACACAAAAGATAAGGAGAAAAGAAAAACGTTATGTACTACCTATAATTTAAAGCTTCTATGAGATTCTTACTTTATACATTAGCTTTATCAAATTTTATAAAAAATCTTTAATGACTATTATAATTTCAAATTCTATCAAATTTGCAGATCAAGTATCCACAGGACTAAGTTTCACAACTCTCATTATAACGTGGCTTTAAAAGTTGTCTTTGGAATTATCCCATAAAATTTTTCTTAAAGCTGCAACGATCATCTGTAAAGTGGGTGAGTATAGTTATGTATATCATAGCTTGTTAGAGAAATATCAAATATCTATTCCTAATAGCCTCAACTGGTTCAAAAACTGTCTATATTCAAGTGCATCCACTAGAAAGAATTTAATGGAAATTATCAAAAATATGAATTGTTGTTGAGCCTTAACATATATGGAAACTTACATTTAAAGTATAAGATAGAGAGAGGAGTAACAAGTAACTATGACAATGTTGAGTTTATTGATGATGCATCAAGATACTCATGGATTTATTTTATGAAAAGCAATGGATCAGTCAATGAGAATTCAACAGACAATTCTAATGCCTTTGGAAATCCTGTTTCTAATCAAATTGACACTTTCTTATATAACTTTTTGTGTTTCTGAATTTTTTTTGACGCATGTAGAACTTCCCATGCATTGGTTATATTATGGCCATGAAATATTAGCCGATTGCTAAAAGTGAATGTATCATGCTATGAGAATCGACACTTAGGAGGATAGTTGTAAGTTTACAGAAGATAAAACATGTGAAATATATAAAACTTCGTAAATGCCAGATATTTTATGCTCTCTCCATAGTTTAAATCATCAATTCAAGCTTGAGAGTGAGAGGAACTTAGAGATTGGGGGCTCCTTTCCCAAAATAAGCTAACAACTAACGAACTTATCACGAACTCATAACAAAGAAATATTAAGTACAAGTTGAAAAATAGTAATCCGGAATACTGCATAGTTCACGCTACACACAATTATACACCAGAAATACAAACGACGAGAAATAATTTTTCTTCTGCCCTCTTTTTAGAGAAATCTTTACGGGTGGTATTAATTGCTAATTTTTTGAGCATAAAAACCAATACCTTGCATGTGTACAAGACAAAAGGTGATCAAACTGAGGCATGGGAATTAGAAGAGAGGAAAAAGAAATTGTCTTTCAAGAGTCTTTTGGTTCATGAAGTATGTGCAAAATACACGACAGTTTCATGTGAGCAGAAGCTGCTTGTTAATTTAACAAATTCTGGTTTTTGAAGGAAGCGCATGTCCCTTTTAAATATGCAAAATTATGGAATCACATGGGATGATAGGTAAGCTACAGACACTGTAAATTAAGACGCCATGGAAGTTCAGGAAAGTTGAAGGAACTACAAATTGAGAGAAGAAAAAAAACACATGCTGACTCAGTTCAATTATAAGAGATCTTAAAGGACCTATTAACTTACAAGTACTTAACCTGGCATATAGAGAATCGAAAAGCAACGAACATTTGTCTTCCTCAACAAGAAGTTGCAAACCACTCAGTGCTATGCTGAAGTAGCACCGACCTTCGGCCTTCAAACTTGAGGTTCGAATTGTCTATACCTTATACGTATCGACTCCGACAGACTTTGTGATAAAGAGAGTAGAAATCGTAATAATTCCTCGGTATTCCTGGAGGGTAAAGAGGTCGGGAAGATAGAGGGAGTGTGAAGGAGCTAATACTAGGGTTACTGGGTTGTTTTGTTTCATTGCATAAGCATGGTATCAAACTCGTCAGGGCTGGCTCAGAATATCATATATTATGGGACTTCCATGACGCTGTGCATCTATTTCAGCACATAAATTAAAGTAGAAAATAATCAACGAGTTCCAGGACACCAACACGAGATATTTGACAATGATCCTGATTCAATTGACTGTTAGACCCCTTTGCACCTTTCGTGGATTGTTATCCACGAACTTGAGATTTCTTTCTCTCGAGATTGTCTAAATTGTTTGAACTGTGCATTGGACACCCTTTATTGTGTCAATGTCAAAAATAATTACTTTCTTTTTGTTTGTATATTTTATTAGGTTACATAATCAATGATAAAATGATTGTAACTATGTGAGGGGGGCCGGTGACTATTTCTCTCGTCAACCCATCACTTTCTTCTCACCTAAACAAAGACTTTTTTCCCTTATGAAGAACACCAATTCTCTATCGATGGTTATACTTGCTTGCGTCCACAAATTTATCGTTAATTCATGTGGTGTGCCATGACTTTGATTTTTGTGTCTGACTTGAAGTGTATAAATGTCTTTGCTAAAGGAACAACGCCTGGATTCTAATGGCTAACATGCTGTTGTATATGTCTAGAAGCTAGTCAAATATGGTACTATTGCGTTCAGATTAAGTGGGCAGGGATCGTTTTCGTTAATTTCTTACCAAAAACTTCAATTTCAAACACGAGAAGTACTGGAAAGAAATCAGATTCATTATGTCGATTTGGGCAACATTAAAGTGCTTCTTATATGTTGCTTCATAAATTTTCAACGAAACGGGATAAACAAACTCTTAGTCAATGCAGTCCTCAAATATTTTTTTTTCCATATATAATATTAAGCATTAAATTCATATTCGCTGTTGTATTTGTTTATAATGAATGCATCATGTGTCAATGTAATTGTTATATAAGTTTCAATAAAAACAACATTTATATAAGTTTCAATAAAAACACTTGTTTGAAGACGCATCCATAGGCGATCGAATACATAGTTGAGGTGTTACTATAAATTGTTTAAACTTTTTTAGCTAAACAAAACACTGTTGAAACAAAGCAGCATAAGAAAATTGCAGAGCCGACTGAAATTGGTGGGAGAAAAACATAAACTAATTCCAGCATCGATGCAAGAGAAAAATAGACCTGCCGTCAACAAATTCCTACTGCAGCGAAATTGAAACCAAAGCTTATTGGACCAGAGGACAAAACCAAGCTGTAAAAAAGATAATAAAGGAGGGGTTATTGTAATTCTTTTGTAAGGAAAGTGTATTAAAATAAATAAAAAATACATTGGTACTTATATGAGGGTCTTCGAGCGCCAACTGCTCCAAGAAATCAAAATTTAAAAACACTGAAAATAAACAGGAAAAATCAGAGAGGACAACAAAAGTCCAAAGCTTTGGGAGTAAGTAGTTCACATATCATATATCATCCAGCTAAAAGTGCAATATCAACTCACAACTTAGATATCAGACAGAGATGGACTCGTATGAGTCTAGATAACATGAATATAATTAGGATAATTTCTCTATTCAATTAAGGATGTTTACTGTTAAAGCTTGGTGATCTTGATAGTTTTCTTAAAAAATGCATGTATTTCTTTCTCTGGAATAAGCACTACAACTAAAGACTAGTTCGAAAGCTTTAGAATCTTCTTCGTAAGTGAAACGTTGTTACTGCTAGAGTAACGTTCGTTGTTGGGTGCAAAGGCACGCAAGAAGAAACAGAACAGAAACGTCACAAGGGTGCAGCTAGGGTTTGAGGAGAAATCAGATTTGCAGAAAAGAGAGAGTTAGGTTGTCATTAATTTTCTTGTTGTTTAATTACGAGTATTACAGCCCTATTTATACTCACTCCTATCTACACTCGGTTCGACTCTTACGACAAGGGCAAACAACTGCAGCGAAGAAATCCCTTGAAGGAGAACCCTATTGGTTTACTCAACTCTCTACCTTACACAATAAGTTAAGTGCTTAAAAGTAAATTAAACAAGGTCTCTATATTTCTCTGGTTTAACCACTGCTCGCTTAAGTCTTACCTTCACGATGTTGTCCTCCACGTCCAACTATTGACCATCAATTGTAACATCCTCCCGGGGCTCCAAAACCACCTTATCCTCAAGGTGAATGTCAGGAAATTGTGCGCAGAACTCTTCCTTTGTCCCAAGTTGCGTCTGCCAAAGAATCGTCCGACCAACATACTAGCCATTGTCCTTGGGGAACGCCATTGACCAACACTGTCCGTTCTTTAATTACAGCGACCGGTACAAACAGCGGCCTCCTTTGAACTAATTTTGCCGGAAAAACCGACTGGACTGGTGCTAGGCCTTGCCGAATATAAGGGCGTAACAAGGACACATAGAACACATTATGTATACGTGCCCCATCAGGTAAGTGCAAGTGATATGCAACTTCTCTTATTCATTCCAGCACTTCAAAAGGCCCGTAAAATCGCCTCGCCAATTTAGCAAGTCGTGGCTTTGTAACAGAAAATTGTCTATAGGGCTGAAGTTTCAGCAATACTCAATCACCTCCCTCAAAAGTAATTTCATGCTGGTGTTTGTTTGCTTCCATGCTCATGGGTTGTTGAGCCTTCTCTAAATTGCGACATAGATTAGCCAACAATGATTGTCGCTCCTCCAGCAAAATGTCCACCTCCAGCAGCGAACTAGCCCTCATCGCAAATGAAATCATGGCAGGAGGTTCTCGCTCATATAGTCCTTGAAAGGGTGACATTCTAATACCTTCATGATATGAAGAGATGAGCAATAATTCTGCCCATGGGAGCAATAAGGACCAACGGTTCAGACGTTCATGGGTGAATGCACGCAAGTATTGTTCCAAGCCCCTATTCATCACTTCAGATTGGCCGTCCATTTGTGGATGATAAGCTATGCTCCTCTTTAGTTTAGTACCACTTAGCTTAAACAACTCCTCCCAAAAGTTACTCATAAAAATTGTGTCGCGATCAGAGATAATAGTAGCCATAAAACCATGATGCTTAACCACCATTTCAACAAATAATGTGGCGACTCGCGGAGCATCATAACCTGGTTGCAAAGGCCTAAAGAGTGCGTATTTGGTCAACCGATCCACCATAACCAAGATAGTCGTAAAGCCTCTGGAGGGGGCAAACTAGTAATAAAATCCATCGTAATCTCGTCCCAAACACGACCAGGTATTGGAAGGGTTTGCAGCAAACCACCTTGCTTTTGTGTAGAATATTTGGTCGTTGGCAGGTAAGACGGGAAGACACAAAATGTTTGACATCACGTTGGCTAATAAAAAATTGTTGATACCCTTCTAAATGTTCTTTCGACTCCAGGATGCCTGGCACTAGGAGAGGCATGAAATTCCTGTAGTATCGTAGTTCGCAAAGGAGATGATTCACTTAATACCATGCGCTGACCATAGTACAATATGCCATTAAAAATTCTAAACGGAGCTGGTAGTTTTTGATCCTTGGCTGCATCGTGCAACTTAATTAAATCATCCATGGTGTTGTTTTCTTCGCGAACACGAAGTAGGATATCCGGCAAACGTTGCGCAAAAGCTGTGAAGAGTGCCAGTGAAGAGGCATCTTTGTTTCAATGTGACAATGCATCCGCCACTTTATCCAATGACCTAGTTTTATACTCTATGCAAAATTTACATCCCGTTAACTTCCACACATAAAATTGCTGCTCTGACATCTATATAATTTGGAATAAAAGTTTCTTGAGGCTTCTTTCGTCTGTTCGAATAATGAACTCTCTGCCCAACAAATATTGCTTCCATTTCTGAACTGCTTCCATTTCTGAACTGCTTCAACAATGGCATATAATTCTTTATGATATGTGGAAGCTACCCTCCTTTTTGGCCCCAAC
>JAOSBO010000002.1:35875321-35889524 GCA_027563915.1 Erythroxylum rotundifolium
TCCATTTCTGAACTGCTTCAACAATGGCATATAATTCTTTATGATATGTGGAAGCTACCCTCCTTTTTGGCCCCAACTTCTTCCTAAAAAATGCAACTGGGTGGTCTGATTGTAGTAAAACTGCTCTAATTCTGTCATTAGACGCATCTGTCTCTAAGATAAAGGTATCCTAAAAATTTGGTAATCGTAGAATTGACGCTTTTGTCTTGGCCTCCTTTAACTGCAAGAAAACTGCATCGGCCTCCGAACTCTAACCGAAGGTATCTTTCTTAAGTAGGTCCATCAACGGTCCGGCTAGAGTGGCATAATTACGAATAAATCTCCTGTAATAACCTGTCAAACCTAAGAAGGCCCTTAATTGTTTCACCATTTTAGGCGTCACCCATGTAGTCATTGCGCGAATCTTTTTCAAATCTGTCCTCAACTCTCCCATAGTAATGATATGGCCCAAATACTCCACTGTAGTGTGGCAAAAAGAACACTTTGACAGTTTAGCGAAGAAACTTTGTGTCACGAGCTGTTCGAGGACGGCATGTAGGTGCTGCGCGTGGAATTTTAACGTCGTGCTATACACCAATATATCGTCAAACATACAATAACGAATCTTCGAAGATAAGGTTGAAACAACCTATTTATTGCTGATTGAAATGTGGAAGGGGCATTCATCAGTCAGAATGGCATAACCAAGAATTCAAAGTGCCCATCATGTGTACGAAAAGTCGTCTTATAAACATCCTAGTCATGCATTCGTATTTGATGGTAACCGGATTGAAGGTCAAACTTCGTGAAATATCTTACCGCTCCCAATTCATCAAACAATTCATCAATAGTTGGAATGGGAAAATGATCTGGAACTGTGGCCGCATTCAAGGCTCTATAGTTGACACAAAATCTGAAAGAACCATCCTTTTTTCTTACCAACAATATTGGAGATGAGAAAGGGCTTTGACTTGGTTGAATAATACCTTGCTGTAACATGTCTCGTACTTGTTTCTCAATTTCTTCCTTCTGAAAGTGTGGGTAGCGATATGGTCTGATGTTAATAGGTTTGTCCCCGGATTTAACTAAATTCGATGATCGAGTAGCCTTCTAGGTGGAAGACCCCACTGGTACTTGAAAACTAGCTAGGTTTTGACGTAAAACTTGTAGTATCATGTCCGGAAAATCATTGGGAAACTGTATTAGTTCCTCATTCGTCAATTCCATTTCATGCATGACTGCAACCAACTCATAAAGCCCCAGAATTTGTCGTGACTCTTGCATGGCTTAGAGGGCATTATACGAAATTTGTCTTAGGGCATAAGCCTTGCCTTTCAACACCACGGGGTGTTCGTTCCACACAAACTCCATAGTCAAGTTTGCATAATCATGTGTGACCTTTCCCGGCAATTGTAGCCATTAGACCCCCAAGATAATATTCGGGCTGTGTATCGGCAACAAAAATAGATCAACATGAAATAAAGTGCCTTGGAGTAATAAAAGTGTACCTTCACAGTGGTAAGAACAGTGAAGAGAATCTCCATCGCCCATGTAGACTTGAAAAGGAGTTGTCTGCTTTAGGTTTAATTTTAGTTTATCCGCAACATTGGGGTGAACAACATTATGAGTGCTACCCCCATCTATCAACACCTGCACATTCGATTGAGCCCATCAACCGTAATGATCGGCAACTTAGCTCACCGGACAAGCTATGAATGCTTGATATGTCACCCGTCACCATATCATTGTCATCCTCTTTATCGACTAGCTCCCCTTCTGTTTCATCCAAGTCATCTGTTCCTAGCAAGGCCAAGAAACGATGTTTGCAGCGATGACCAAGAACATATTTTTCATCGCAATTCAAACAAAGACCTTTTAAGGTTCGTTCCGCTGGTGTTAATTTTTCTACCGGTAAAGATTGTGTTGTCGTTGCTGCATTCGCACGATAGGGAACTAATGTCACATTGGTGTTTGGTCCCAAGGTTTGCTGAGAATATTGTTGGCTTCCAAGAGGGAAATTCCGAAAACCAATTGCCTGCCAAGGTTTGCGATGGTTGCCTATCAGTGCATGCATAGTATCCTGGTAATTTGCAACCAGTTCATGAGCGAGCACAAAGGTGTGTGCCAATGACGTCGAATTGTGAAGATTCAATTCCCTTTTGATAGGCGCTTTCAATCCGGATTTGAAAATTGATGCCAAAGTGTGTTCAGACATTGCGGAGACCTTATTTAGCAACTTTTCAAATTCAATTTGATAATCGATCACCGTAGTTTGCTTTGCAATTTGGACAACAATCCAATATAATCTTCATAATGTTCCGGATCGAAGCGTTGCTTGACCGAATTCAGAAATTCCACCCAACTGCCAAGGCAATTATTATTAACTTGATATCGAAACCAATCTGAAGCTAGGGAATCAAATAACATGCCTACTAAACAAAACCTATCTTCTTCAAAGGCGTGAAAAATAATCAAAGTACAATTGAACTTTATAAATCCATCCAGATGGATCAGTTCTGTTAAACTTTGGTGCGACGAGTCTGATGTTTGGAACTTGTTCCACAGCAGTAGTCGATGTTTTTGGTTGACTTGTTGGTGTCTGTAAGGGGTTGTTGCCAATTATCTCTTTCCTAGCATTATCCAGTCTAGCCCCTGATTCCACAATCGAAGTAACCTAATCCACACGTAACGATAGCTTGCTGTGCTCCTGACGCTGCGTTTGCAAATCCAGGCTGATGTTCTGGACAGCTCGCATCACGTCTTCCAGTTTAGATGCCATATCTGCCACTGATTTTGAGAGATCAGATTTGCCAGCAGCTATGGTAGTTAAGCTCGAATGAGTGAAAGCACCAGATTGTTAATACTGGAGTAATGTTCGTTGTTGGGTGCAGAGGCACACAAGAAGAAACAAAACAGAAACGCCGCAAGGGTGCAACTGGGGTTCGAGGAGAAATCAGATTTGCGGAAAAGATAGAGTTAGGGTTATCATTAATTTTCTTGTTGTTTAATTACGAGTATTACAACCCTATTTATACTCATTCCTATCTACACTCGGTTCGACTCTTACGACAAGGACAAAGAATCGCAGCAAAGAAATCCCTTAAAGGAGAACCCTTTTGGTTTACTCAACTCCCTACCTTACACGATAAGTTAAGTGCTTAAAAGTAAATTGAAGAAAGTCTCTATATTTCCCTGCTTTAACCACCACTCGCTTGGGTAATTAAACAAAGTATCTATATTTCCCTGGTTTAACCATCACTTGCTTAGGTCTTGCCTTCATGATGCTATCCTCCACATCCAACTGTTGACCATTAACTGTAACAAACACATTGTTTCTGCCTATTGCAAAAGTTCAGACCAACCTATGGTATAACATCAAGCACTATACAAGGAGAATTCCCATTGAACCACACTAGTTTTTACTATGATGTTTTTTAACTAAACATCCTCAATAAATTTAGACAAGATTTATTGGTGAACTTCTTTGAAAATGACCCATCCAAATTACTTTGTTCTTAGCTTCTACATCATATTTATATTCTGGTATATGCTTTATTAAGTTATCAAAACTTCTAAGAAAGGGTTAATTATATCAATTTTCTATATGGTCTCACCTAATGTTATTTATCTCATATAAGTTAAAAGCCATCACCAAACCTCTTATATATTTAACAGTAATTAACGTGATACCCTTTAGTTAACCATTCATTAGATTTTTCATCTCAAAACGGTGTTGTTTAGTATTTCTTGATTACAAAAGATTTGGTAAATATGACTAAAAAAACTAAATATTATTGCATATAGTCAAAAGACATAAATTGTTTGTTTTAGACGAAAAGTCTAACAATAAATTGACAATGAAGTATACCATGAGAATGACCTTTATTTGTAAAGAATTTATGATAGTTTTTATTTTATAAGAGGTAAATGGAATTGGATAAAATTATGTGAGAGTTTAATATAATTAATTGTTTTGAAAATTGAAATAAATGGATTAACATAATAATTTTGATGAGGTACAAATTTATGCTTATGATACTTCCACCACTTAGACATCAACCTAAGCTGACATGCATACATTAGAAGGAAGAACATGAACTAACAACTCTTAAGGAGAGTCTAGAAGCTTCACTTTAGCTTTGCATGTAGCTTTAAAGGGTGTATCAAAAATCTATATGATGTGGAAGCTTGGCTTACATGATTCTAGAGTTACATGTGAGGTGGATGTTCTAGCTCAACAGCTGCTCACAAATAAAGGTAAACAATTCCTTTATCACCTTATTTTCGTGTTTTGATTGGCTTTGGAAGAACCTTATATTTCTTTCTTTCTATAACATATATATTACACTCCCTAGTGTTATTTTGAACTTAATAGTGTCTCTTTTGCATGTAAACTAATCCCCACATGTATATATAATCATTTAAAATCTTTTACTGGGACGAGGGGTAGTAAGGTTATAAGTTACTCCCATCTAGAATTTTTTGCAAGTACCATCCCTAATTTTGTATTTGATCACCCCTTTGATTAGTTCCCTATCGGATAGTTCCTTCAATTTAACCTTAGCTACGAACTATTTATTAGAATCCCTAAACCTAAGGAAGCTTCTCATTAACCTCTCATATGTCATAGAGAAAATAAGTATGTCATCTACAAAATGTAGACCAGTGATTTTTAACTTCTTATATTTGGTGTAGCACTTGAAAGTGGGCAATAAGGTGAATCACCTAGTCTTCAATGATAGTTTAGGAAACTTCCAACTTGGCTTGAATACAACAAGATTCTGCCACGATGAGGGATTTAATTATTAGTAATCAAATTTTAGATATGTTTGAAATATGTCATATTCTAGCATTTTTCCTCTCTTAATTTTGTCCCCAAAAGGAGAATTACAAAAGGTTTAACCAATCCTGGAAAATCTTGTAATCCTATCTGTTTGTTAAGGCCATTGAGCTCCTTAATATTCTATGTTAGGATAGTCATTAAGGTGAACCAATTTTTGATTTTTTTTCTTCTGTGTAGATCTACCATTACTCAATCGTTTAAACTCTGTTTTTGCCTCCTCTTTAAGGTTTAGAGTGTTTGAGGGAGCTCCTTAGGGGATTTGAGTAAGAGTTAAAGCTATGCTTTCCTCCATGCTTTTAGTAGTAATTCAAGTGAAGGACTTAACCCTTAGCTCAAGAATGATCTCAAGTCTGATTCCATCCTTATAAGGGAGAAGTTATTGCATTTCCATATCATGTTCTTAAGTAATTTTTAGATTATGGGTGGATTCTTTACAATTTTGTATGTTTAATTCCACTTTAGAATATGGAGCCTTATATTGTAAATTCAAGAGTTCCTAATGCTCATCTGTAGTAAACTTTCTTCTAATAGGCTTTTATATCTTGCTTAGATTCAGTTGGTCAAGCCTTAAGGATAACAAATTGTTACTACATCCTCAAAAAGAGCTCCTTCTTCAACTAAGAGCTTAAGAGGGATAAACTTTGATAGTAGCTTTTGTGTATCTATAAGCACACATACTCTCATAAATCTTACTCTCTTTAAGCTAGTAGTTCCTTCATCTATGCAAATAGGTTTGCCTAAATAGTTAGTTAGGTAGCAAATTTATCTTGTAATCCAATATTCTAATAGTATATTGTGTATGTTTACCTAAAGGGGACTTGCTTCTACTTGAGATTTTGTAATAGGAGGCCTAGAGACCATTTTTGAAGAAGGATAGGCTAATTGTTATAATGCCAAGGGCCTACCTCAACTACCTTTAAGACTTGTTCCAGGGTGCTAAATTTGAACAAAAAGATTTCATCTTCATTCACCATGACTTTAACAAGTCTCATCTTTTTCCATTAATAATGAGCCTAGGTGTTGAGTAAAGGAAAAGGTCGTTTATGCATGAAGAGACCTACTAGAGTGGAGTGTCATTTATTTGCTTTTTCCTTTAATAAGTCTAATAGGAAATTAACTATGTAGGAGCCATTCTCTTATAAAAAAGGACAAATTTAAAGCCTCTAATGAGGGATCTCATCTCATAGGACCTACAGGCATGTTTTCCTTGGATTAGGAGATAAAATGGGATGATTAGTGGTGGTTGCTGCTAAGTTTCTTGTGAAGGGATCTTTTAATTTTGATAAGCCTATGGACTTCGAATTAGGTGTGGCAATAGGTATGGTTAAGGAGGAAAGTGTTCAAGATTTAAAGGTTTTGGTATCAACATTATTCCCAAAACAAGGTAAGTAAGTATATGCAGAGTGGAAGGAAGGTTAAGTAGACAAAAAATTCATGGAATTTGGGAAGGGGAAAGGGTTGAGGCCAAAAAGAAGTTTGTGATGAGAAAACAAAAGAAACTCCAACAAAGAAAGCTAAAGAACAAAATTCAATGGAAAAAGTGGAAGAATGATCGAGAACTTGGTAGAGATTGGTTGGAGAGCAAAAAGGCTAAAGTAGCAATAAGAATTTGAGTATTATATATAGTATAAGGAGCTAACTAAGAAGGCACATAGTTCCACTTGAACTTCATGTATGTTAGTGAAGGAAGTAGAAGGAAGTTATAGCTTTCCTCACATCCACATTATATTATAATTAATCTTTATATTATTTTTATTTAACTTTTTCTTATTTTTTATTACTAATAAGTGTACACCACTAACATATTTTAAGTTAAATAATATTTTTATCCAAAATTACATAGTTTATCTTTATTAATTTGGTGAATATGTTATAGAAAGTATTAGATGCATTATTTTAAGTTAAAGACTATGAAATTTGAAAATGTTATTCAGTACTATTTTTAATTAGATGCCTAATAAGGTGGAAGAAGATATTTAATATTTAAAATTAAGTTTTAGAAGTGAAATTTGGCTCACAAAAATTTATCAATGAAGGACAAATTGTTTTAATTAAAAAACTAAATTCATTTATAATGTGCAAACAAGAAACAAAGGCTCAAGAAATATACTTTAAGTTACAAACATTGGTAGAAATAAAACAAATATGCCCTATTAAATTCAAGAAAATTTATATCTCCGCTAACCCACGTGTCTATCTTTGGCTTCTCTTGCCTAACTCCTATAAAACATAAGCGACAAATGTTTAATTGGATTGGGATCCCTTGAGTTACTGGGAATAAATCAATCCTCTGAAAAATGCACTCTCGATGAACAAGCGGATTTTAAGTTGGGGCCCAAATAAATAGTAAATAGTTAAAGCTATGAAATTAGCCACAATCCTATAACAAGACATTATTTCACTCCTTTTTATCGAAAGTGTGAAATTTAGTTTCTAATGTTCTTTCTTTTTAATTATTTTCTCTCTGATGAAGCTAAAGCTCTTAATGTCCTAATCATACTGAAGAGTTTCAATCTTCAAGTTTTTTGTTGATTTAAAGGAGACATTCTCATCTTCGTTGGACGAATATGTTCTTTTATTGACATGCATTGCTATTGCTACTTATTAAAATGTACACATTTTTGCTATCATTAAAATGTCTCAAATTTTTATTATATTTCAAAATGATAAATGATTGATTTATATTTGCAAAAAAAAGTTCTTTAAAATTATTTAATTGGTAATAAATAAGTTATTTTATCGTATATTTTGATTTGGTAGCGTAATAAATTTGGATCACAATGTGTATATTTAATTGATGTCATGAATTAATTATTGTTTTGATTTGTTACTGGAAACTCTAAGATTCACACTTCTAACATTTATAAACTACAACCAAAGTTTTGATGTTATTATGAGTGAAAGAAATGGTTTTCATCTCTACATAAGTTGGCGAAGTATTATTACATTGTCTTTATATTATGGACAATATCATAAAATCACTGTCTTTTTTTAATTACAAAGGAAACTCAACCTATAACAAACCAAGTAATGCAGTGCTCTGCAGTACACTGCTCCTTGCTAGTCCCTGTGAATAATCTCCAGAGTTGACTGCGGAAGCTCCTAAAGAAAATGAACTCCTGGGCTGGCTAGGATTGCGAGGGCTGATAGGTTATCCGTGCACTGATTTCCTTCTCGACGCACATGCTGGAGCTGCACTTCCAAATCTCGTTGGAGTAAGCTACGGGTACCTGACAACAAAAAATTATTAATGTCAACCACTATATTGGGTGAGGAAAGAAGTTTAGTGACTTCTAAGGAGTCCACTTCAACCATGACTCGGCGGTATCTTATCGACCAAACTAAAGTGAGGCCCGAGTAGGCTCCCTGAAGTTCTGTCGTAAGTGGAGAGCTTCTTCCAATGTGTTGAAAAAAGCCCCCACACCACTGTCCATGCCAGTCCTGAATGAGACCACCAGAGGTAGCTATGGACGAAGCTTGCTTGACTACTCCATCTGTGTTGATTTTAACCTAGTCTTCTGGTGGCTTGGTCCACCCTTTAGCCTTTCTTATACTATAGTTGTCCTATTGTTCACTGAGAGGTCATCAAGCACGTAATTCAATCATTCTAGCTATTCGTATAAACTCATCTACTTTAGTGCCTCTAAGATTCTAAATTTCAAAATTATGGAACAAAATTATATCTTTTTAATTAATTATCAAAAGTTTGATTCGTTGTTTTATCATGATTAGCGAGAATACATATATATTAAAGGATTGAACCTTATTTAATCTAACATCTTCAATCTTTTACAAATAGGTTCAAGATATTCAAATTCCTCCTTTATTATCTTCATATTCAATTATGACATTAATTAAGTTTTAGACATTCTTGTGACTTGCATTCCGGCAAAATGTTTATGGCCTTATATGTTGTTTATCTTTAAAAGTTGCATGCATAATAAAAGTTTTCATGTTTTCCAATGTATCAAATACATAAATAATTTAAATTAATTAAATTTGATATTAATGAAATTTAATAAAATTGAAATTTTATTGGAAATCTATACCTAGTCTTTTTCTTTTAGACTTCAATTTGGTTTTTTTTAATCTTTTTAATATTGTAAAGACGAGCCATGTATAAAGCTTTGTTACATTAGTACTAGATCAAATATTCTTCAAGAAAGAGGAAATTGAAGCCTCCATCAATCTGAAGCTTTGATTGTTGAGTTTTATTTGGTAAAAAGAAATGTTTGCTCCTCTAAATCCTTCCATAAAACGTCTGCAAAAGATATATATATTTCTTTACTATTGAGAAGTTTGTCAATCCCTTTACCATCTTTGAGATTTTAAATGACCTCTTTATTTTCTATTTCTTTAAGAGGACTTTTGTTCTCAAGAACCATGAGAGAGACCTTGGAATTTTGACAATCAATTAGTTAATTTAGTGTAATGAGATTTAGCCTTTAGGATACTTAAGTTATAATTTTGATACTTTTCTATTATAGATTCAACTGTGTAATTTCTTTTTATTACTTCATTAAAGGAGATGAATGAAGTATTAGGGGTCCTCATTTTGACTTATAGCAAATAAGAGTGCAAATTCCTTTCATGAAACCAATCGAGAGCATTTTCAGTTTAAATTTGGAAGAAGATAAGAAAGTGAAAATCTCTCTTAATTGTGGGAGGATCCTTAGGTTATTCCATGGATGATGTATTACTAGTTATTGATAGAATCTTGTCATTATTTTGTGGACTAGCATAATAAACATAAATTTGTAAAAACCCTGATTAATTTGATTAATTTAATGTCAAGATAATTGGGCTTGTTAATTCTCTCTTTAATGTGTCATTGGGCTTGTGTTAATGGGCTTGCTATGATGGGTAAGCTTGGCTCATGTTTTATAGTGCACAGGAGGCCTTATTGCTAACCGACCTTAAATACAGTCACCCCATTGAGAACTGTACGTGCTTTTGCAGATTAGGGTTTGGAATAGCAGTAGTCAATCATCTGCGTCTCTGTCACTTCGCTTCATAGAAAACTACAATGGATTCAATTGTTCCACAATTTTCAGGTATTTATCTATACAATTATCAAATCTAGTATGTTGCAATTCTTAAGGTTAATTAATTGTGTTGATTAATTACGAAATTAATCTGTAATTTTGTATTAAATTTCCTTCAATTGGTATCAGAGCTATGTTAACCCTAATTGTGACTGCTAATTTTTGGGTAATTTCGAGATATTAATTTTTCATGGAGTATCGTTTTCGGTTTTGTTAATTATTTCTGTGAAATCGTTTTTGTTATTGTTGATTTGTTTTGGTTTGGTGTCAAAGCATATGGTAGGTTTGTTAAATTTGTTGTTGTCTTTTGCAAACCTCAAGAAGTAGAAGAACTGAACCACATCCGTTTCTTTTCAAATTTTTCCAATCCTTTTTAGTAGCTTTTTTCATGAAATTGATTAAGGGATTTGATAGATCGTTAAATTCTGAATCTAATGACACTAATTTCATTGAAAACTGATCAAAATTGAGAGAGATATGGCGTTTATTGGAACTAGGTCGGGCGACCTGGATACCAGTCAGCTAGGCGAGGAAGACGCAGCCCGACCCAGCTGGATGTTCCCTACGCGCGACAGTGGAGCGTGGAGGCACGTGCGCACTTATCCGACCGTATTTTTTCCCCAAAATTTTCCTGTTTGCTCCACTTGCCCAGTTCTATTTTATGGTATTTTTCCTAGAATTTTTTTAATGCTAGAATTTTTATTTTTATTTTTCTGAATTTTAAAATTAATAAAAATACAATGTACTCTCCGAATTTTGTCTTGAAAATTTTTATACTTATTCCTAGTATTATTTGGGCTTGTGGAGTCTTGTGTACTCTCAGTGTTATATAGTTATGCACCAAAATTAATTTTGGATGTAATTTATGCAGATAATGTTATATTATATGATTACTATGGTTAATTTTGTAATTGTGGTGCTAACTGAATCTATGGGAACAATCTTAGGGAATGTTATTGGACTATTGTCATTCACTTTGTGTAATTGTGAGCTCGCCTATCGTGAGACCAATTATTACAAATTGTTGTTGTGATGTTGTTATTGGGCATACATTAGATACTATGTTAATGATGCACTTACCCTATCGGTTTGTCTTTATCAATGTGGTTTCTAATGCTTTGTTTAATTCATTAAATTATGTCTTTGAGTTTTCAGTATCCTATCGATATTAGCTTTAGGGCATAATTTAATGTTCTGGGTGATCTGTGTTGTAATTCGAGACCCTTAGGCAGGATTGCAATTGCATGAGAACCTAGCTATGTTGTTTGCCAAATTTTGCTAATTGTTGATACATTTGCTAAATCTCCCTGCATTGTATCAATTTCCAGCTTTGAATTCTTTGATTAAGTTGAATGGGACCAATTATAAGGACTGGCTTAAATCTTTGAATTTGTTTTTGGCTATTTCAAATACTAATGTTGCTCTCCTTGAGGATGAGCTTGCACAACCCACTGCTGAGGCTTCCGCTGTAGATAAAGCTAGATATGATAAGTGGGTTCGTTCTAACAAGGTCTGTCTGATGACCATCAAGTACACAATGGAGAAGACTATCAAAGAAAGCTTTACTGAAACTGATAATGCTAAAAATTATCTCAAGGTTGTTGGTGAAAAATTCCAAAAGATTGATAAGATTGAAAAGTCTAATCTTTTGTCTTCTCTATCTAAAACCAAGTATGATGGTGTGGGTGGTGTTCGTGAGCATGTAATGAAGCTTGTGAACTGGTATAATAAGTTGAAGTCCATGAAAGTTGTGCTGGGAGAGGATTATCTTATCTGGCAAGTGTTTGAATCTCTTCCGTCTGAGTTTGATGTTCTTAGTACTACATACCATGCTCAGAAAGATGAATGGAGTATTGATGAATTGATTGCGATCCTTATTCAAGAGGAGCATACTATTAAGAAGGGAAAGTCTCATAGTATTCACCACACTTCTCACAAGAGCGGTGAGAAGAAGAAATTTCAAAGAAACAAATAAGGTAAGCCTCAATTTAAGAAGAAGAGGAATGATAAACCTACATTGCCTTTTGGGCTTGGTGAGAGTTATGGTGTTAAGCCCAAGATTGTTTTTAATGGAAAATGCAACATTTGACATGAACATGGGCATAGGCAGCGTGACTGTGAAAAGTTTCAGAATTGGTTGGCAAAGAAGAAAGATATACCTTAGATCTTTGTCTGTTTTGAATCAAATCTTGTTGATGTTCCTCCTAATTCATGGTGGTTAGACACTGGTGCCACTATTCATGTAACGAACTCATTGCAGGAGTTCAAAAGCAGGCAGAGACCAAATAAAGGGGAGTTGATGGTGCAACTAGGAGATGGATCTAATGTTAATGTTGAGCATATAGGAGTAGTTTCCTTGAAGTTTAGTAGTAGACATGATTTGCTTTTGAAAGATACTGTTTATGTGCCTTCTATGCGAAGGAATTTGATTTCAGTTTCTGTTTTACATAGTTGTGGATACATTTTCCATATAATCAATAATGGTATTGTTTTGTACTATGGTTCTACTGTTGTTGGTTCTGCAATTATGCGTGATGGATTGTTTATGCTAATTGCTAATTCTTCTCATTTTGACCGACCACTTGATGATGTAATGTTATTGTTGGAAAGAAATGTGGGAGAATTCCTGAAAAATCTTATATGTTGTGGCATAAACGGTTAGGACATATCTCTAAGGAGAGAATGGAGAGATTGATTAAGGGAACTATTTTACATGATGCGGATTTCTTTGATTTTGACACTTGTGTTGATTGCATAAAAGGGAAGTTTACAGCTAAAATAAGAAAGGAGAAAATGACTAGGAAGGAGGAACCATTACAAATAATTCACACAGACATCTGTGGACCCATTACCCGTATTGCCATGGGAGGCTATAGGTACTTCATCACCTTCATTGATGATTTTTCTTGGTATGGTTGGATTTAATTATTGTGTGAGAAATCTGAATCCTTGGATGCTTTTAAATCACTGAAAAATGCTATTAAATTGAAACTTGGGAAGCAGATTAAATTTGTAAGATCTGATAGAGGTGGTAAGTATTATGGTCGGTATGATGAAACTGGAAAAAACCTTGGCCCTTTTGCTAAATACTTGTAGGATTGTGGAATTGAAGTATAATATACCATGCTTGGCACTCCTCAACAAAATGGGATTGCAGAGAGACGAAATCGTACTTTTATAGAAATGGTTAGGTGCATACTTAGTCACTCCACCTTACCAGAGTTCTTGTGGGGAGACACTTTGAGGACTGTTGTTTATGTTCTCAATCATGTGCCTAGTAAATCTATACCAAAGAAGCCCAGTTTGAAGCATTTCCATGTTTGGGGCTGTAAGGCTGAGGTAAGGATTTATAATCCTCAGCTGAAGAAACTTGATCCTAGAACTATTTTAGGTTACTTTATTGATTATTATACTGGCTCAAGAGGTTCAAGATTCTATTGTCCCAATCACACTACTACAGTCATTGAATTAGATCAGGCTATCTACTTTGAAGGGGACATCGAACATAATGAAAGACTTAAGTCTTGTGTTGTTGATTTCAGAGAGGAACGTGTTATTGTTCCTACGCCTATTATATTTCATCCTGAGACAATTCAGTTTCCTCTAATTCATGATGATGTTTTTGATCCAGTAAATGATGTTGAAATTCCTCAACAAGTTGGCATTGATACTCAAGTCCCAAACGTGGTTGTAGTTCCACCTAGGAGATCTGCAAGGATTCCTAGATCCACTGGTCTTCTAAATTTCAAGACTATTATGTTTACTTGGAGGAGCATGAATTCAATTTAGTTGAAGACTCAGAACCTATTTCTTTTCAGGATGCCATTTCTTGTCCTCGTAGTTCACAGTGGTCGGCAGCCATGGAAGATGAGTTAGCTTCTATGAGTATGAAGGGCGTTTGGGATTTGGTGGAATTACCCAATGGTTGTAAAACTATTGGGCGTAAATGGGTCTTTAAGACTAAACGTGATGCTAGAGGTGAGATAGAAAGGTACAAAGCCTAACTTCTTGCAAAGGGGTATAACCAGAGGGAAGGTATAGACTATAATAAGACTTTTCCCTAGTCTCTACTAAAGATTCATTGCATATTGTGATGGCTTTGGTTGCTCATTTTGATTTGGAGCTCCATCAAATAAATGTGAAAAGTGCTTTCCTAAATGGTGATTTGTATGAAGATGTATTCATGAATTAGCCTGTTGGTTTTGTTGAGAAAGGTAAGGAACACATGGTATGCAAATCGAAAAAATCCATTTATGGGTTGAAACAAGCCTCTAGACAATGGTACTTGAAGTTTGACCAAATAGTTTGCTCCCTTGGCTTCAAGGAAAATGTTGTT
>JAOSBO010000002.1:35923650-35933984 GCA_027563915.1 Erythroxylum rotundifolium
GTTATTATTTCATATTAATTGTGGTTATTATTTATTATTATATTATTATTATTATTATTATTATTATTATTATTATTATTATTATTATTGGTTGAAATATTTAAAGTTTTTTAGATGGTAAGCACAAGTAATTTAAGAAGCCACAAAGACATGGTATTCATGAGTGATTAGCTGGAATCTTGCAATGTATAATGCAAAAAGAAAACCAGAAAAGAGCATAGTGAAAACGACAATATAAAAGGGATAAAAACGACAGCAACACAAAGGAGTCAAACAGTAGAAAACGATGTAGCAGACCAGAGCAGAAAGAATGAAACGACAATGGCAGAAGAAGAAACATCCAGCGAGGAATGACACCACCGAAGCAAAATGCAACACAACCAAGATGACGCAGCAGATGAGAAATGACAAAGTAGCAGAAGAAAAAAAATACCAACAGTCTATACAGAAACAAAACGATGCAGAAACATGCAGCAGAAGGGAAAATGCAAACATAACAATGGCAGCTAGGAGGTGTAAAATGCAGAGTACTCAGCAGAATAGACCAAAACGTTGCAGCATAGAGGAGCAGTTCGAAACACAAACAGGAAAGAGAAGCAAAACGTAAAGCAAAAAGCTGGCAGAAATAATAGGAGAGGAAACGACAACGAAGCAGTAGGAGAAGAAGAGAAAACGACGTAGGAGCAGATGAAAAAGCAACGCAGCAGCAAAACACAGTCGTTTGCCGGTGAGTTGCTCGGGGAACAACGACTGAACAAAGAACGAACAATGACTGAGAAAAGCGTAAGAGTGGAGATGGTGGGAGGAGAGGGACAAATTTGTCCAAAAGTGAGAGAGATGCATTTACCTATTCCAAATGAGTGTGGAATAGGTAAAGTTATCTTTACCTATTCCCTTATGTCCAGGAATGGGCAATCTTAGGAATAGATATTTTGTAGTTTTTTTCCAATCAAACAATAGAATATCTAACAAATAAGAATAGGAGTATATCTATTACCCTCAACCAAACAGCCTGTAAGTTTTAAGCTTTATCTTGAATTGTGGCTTGAACTTGAAGCTTATACTGAATGTATGTTTCCAATTACGTGCATTTGGAGTTAGAAAACTTTTCTCGAATATTATCGAAATTACAGAGAATGAAAGCAAAGACTAAAATACGAAATTGATGGTAAGTTCTTTTTGGAGTGATTAGGATGATATTCATCACTGTCATCGTCACTCAATCTGAAATCTTGTACTAAAGTGGAGCTTAGAAAGGTCTGATAGTACAAAACGTTATCTTTATAAAATAGAGAGGTTGGTTTCAATAGACTCATATGTAAATGTGACAATAAAAAAAAGTAATGTAGGCTAAAAGAATACATATGTAAAATTGATACGCTAAAAAGTAGGTAAATAAAATTAAATAAGTAAATAAATAAAAAAATAAAAAAGTTGATGTATCACGATAAAAAAAACGAATGGACTTATCTTATATTGGTAGAGTCATAAGGTTAATAAGTGATTAGGATGATATTGACAATGTTAAATGTGACATTATTATTGAATAAGAAAAGATCGTTGCAACTGAAGTAAAAAAAAGTAGAAAATATGTATCTAACTTTTTTACTTCACAAACAACTCTTAGAGCTTAATTTTCAATTCCTAGTACCATGCAATCTAAAGAAACAACTCATTATGCAGACATGACAATGACTAAATCGTGATCTAATCCACATTTATACTTTAATGCTACTTAGTCTTATTATTACTAGCTTATAGTGGATGTTATTACCTCTTATAATTTTATAATATAAAGTTACTTCAATTGATGACTATAAAGGTAATCTTTTAAGTAGTTTTGTTTGTAAATTAAAAAGTTTTCAATTAAAAATGACTTGGGTAACTTATAAGTATTCAATCATGTATAATGGTTAGATAGATAGAAGACACGAGTCTATTATCAATTTTTTTTTAGTTTATTCTATTGAAGGGATGACGTTTTTTAAGTTCATTGATGCATTTGGCTTTGTGATTGAGTTATTTTGATCGCAAACACTCGGTATAGCTATAGCTAGCATTGATGAATACTTATCGATTCATAAAGACTAGAATTATCATTACTTACCTAAGGATGGAAAATGTGGCCTTGCTTGCCCAACCCAACCTAACTTCGGTTGGGGTTGACTAGGTCATGGGCCATGGGCTAGGTTGGGGCTGAGACTGTCCCAGTTTGGACCGACTTGTGGTCTGATGGGAAGGTACAAAACGACATGTTTTTGTACCTTTTTTTAAAAACATAAAGTTGAGTAGGCCATGGGTCGCTTAGCCCTTAGGTCAGACTGGACAGGGCCTATCTTGGTTCGTTGCCATCCCTATATTTACCGTCTTTTTATTATCTATTATGGCAAATTATAGGGATTATGATTAATCAAATTCAAAATTATTTTAAAAATAAATTAACTCAATTAACTAACTAGAACAAAGA
Source organism: Erythroxylum rotundifolium (assembly GCA_027563915.1). NCBI lineage: Eukaryota > Viridiplantae > Streptophyta > Magnoliopsida > Malpighiales > Erythroxylaceae > Erythroxylum > Erythroxylum rotundifolium. The sequence continues at coordinate 35,926,118 of JAOSBO010000002.1, forward strand.
TTAAACTAAGAAACAATAAAAAAGGGGTACCTAGAATTTGAATCCCATTATGACTTCTCATGAAATTATGATTTTTAATAATCAATTTAATCTATAATTTGTTGGATTATGGAAATTCCTCAAATTTGCTAATATCTTTCACAAGACTATTAAAGTCTAATTCTAGTTGATTAATTGAGATTTCTTTATAGTTGAAACCCTTAGAATTACACGAATTGATTTATGAATTTTACTACTAGGTTTAATCGTAATCTAGAAGATTTATATCGAACTATCTATAGATTTGCATGTAACTCTTTTAAGTCATTCTAGATCTATTCATACAAAGAATTTCTCAATCTCGATTTTATGAAATCATATATAAATCAACATGCTTGCAATATTAATTCAACGAAAATTAAGAATGTATAATTAGATCTCAATTAAACTAAAGAATGTATTAAATTAAAATAAATTTATTATAAGGTCTATCTCAACATTCATGTAATCTAAGTACCAACAAAGGTTTAGTTCTTAACTATAGAAGACATAACATCAAAACTAAAGGGAAACCATAGAATCAAAAGAAACATAATGAAATCCCTTTTAATTTTTAAGAAACCCACTTTAGATCAATGGAAATCACTCCAAATGTGTTTCCTTTCTTATTCTTCACTCTCTTTTGTTTTAAGTTGTCAATTTGTGTTTCCCTAGCCTCTACCTCATTTTTCCTCTTAATTTTGCCTTTTATAAGTGTTGATTGTTGTGTTAATTAAAAATTATGAAATTCTTAAATCTAAAATGAACATAAGCTCAAAATGTGAATTTATGCATCAAAACGGGTAAGTTGGTCTCCAATAAGAGCATCAACAAAGGCTTATTGTCTCCAAAATGGGCGAGTTGATTACTGTAACTCTCTGAATTTTTAAAACCGCTTATTTTACAAGAAATATGACTATGTTGATGTACACGGGCATTAACAAGGGCATTTTAGTGCCCATTTTGATTTTCAACATCTTCATAGCTTAATCAAAATAGCTTCAAATCATCCCAAACTTATTCCAATTTGTCCCTTTTGCTTCAAATAAGTGAACTACAACCTGAAATACCATATAAATGAATTAATTACCAAAAATAATAAAAACTCTCAAATAAACAAGTGAAATGCATTAAACATAAACCCAAAAATATGAAAAATTAAACACTTATCACCTTGTAATAAATGATGATTCTTTGTTTGAGATATTTGATAAAGTTGTGAATGAAGTTAGGTCTGAAAAATTATACAATTTATAATTAACAATTATGCTAAATGTTGCAAACTATGTATAATTCTTTCTATTGGGCCCCTTGTACTTCATGTTATATTGAACCAATATTCGAAAATATAAGAGATACTATATACTTTTCTTTCATTGATGTGACTATGTAGAAAGGGAGAAAAATTACTAAGTTCATTTATAATTATGCAAGAATTCTAAATTTGATAAAAAAAAGGATCTTGCTAGTGATAGGAACTCTTTTTGTTTGGTTATTACAACATTTGCAAGTAATTTCTTATTACTTTAGTGTTTTATTTTAATAAAGAAGTTGAAACAAATTTTCATAAGTGATAAGTAGTTGAATCTCAGTATGACAAGTCTAATATTGGAACAAAGGTTTTTGAATTATTCTTGAAGATTATGAATTTTAGTCTCAATGTCAATTTGTTATTCAAGTTTTTGTGCCCTTAGTGAGAGTACTTCATTTGGCTATTAGTGATTAGGAAGGCAATAATTAATTACTTTTATGATGCCATGGACAGGGCAAAGGAAGCAATCAAAGTCAATCTAAAAAGTAAACCTTTTTTATATACACCTTAACTTGTATTCCTTAATGAAAGATAGGAAAGACAAGTTTTCTCTTTGTTATTTGGGGTATTTCTGAATCATGGTGTCTATTTTAGATAATATTTTACAAAGAAAGCTGAAGTTAATAGGAAAATTCTATTAACTATCATAATAATTATTTCATATGAGATTATATAAGATCTTTTTAGCTCACAAATGACGGTATATAAGGGTGCATATGTTGATTTTGGGATGTCCATTGTAATTCATCAAGGAGACAAAATTAATCTAGTATATATTTCTTCATGTTTATTACTTATTTAAAATTAATTATCACTTTGTTTTGTTTATAAGGTTACTTTTGATGTCGTATAGATGCTTAGTAAGACCAATTCAAAACTGATGTTCCAAAATTGCAATGATGTTCAATTTAATTTCTAAGTTAATTTGAGTGCAACTAAGTGTGAACGGAATCGAGGCACATTTGAATTCATCTATTCTAGAAAAGCAAATAGATTGAAACACAAAAGATTAAATGATTTTTTCTTTATTTGATATAACTTAAAGCTTCAAGAAAAATATGTTATTATCATTATTAAATTGAATACAATTTCTTGTAATTTTTTAAAACTCAATTTTATTTTTTTTCTAAGACTTAATAGGGCAAGTAATTTTATATATTCAATTTACCTTAACCATGCTAATCTTTTAGGATATTGGATTTCTGAAGAACCAAGTTCTATAAGTAAAGTTTAATAGATAATAATAATCTGAAAAATAATCATGGATGAAAAGGCATTGACATATCATTTAGTGCAACAAGTTTGAATAATGGTGATAATGAGATTCCTCTTAATGATGAGAACTTCGTACTAAATGAAAATTGAGGCTAGTACTATTTGAACAAATATGTCATTGAATGAAGTTATAAGTTTTTCATTTTCTTTTCTTTTCTTTTAGTTTCACTTATATTTGATGTATATGTTAAATTTTATATATGCAATATAAATATAAAACTTTTAATTGTATGTTTCTTTTGGTTTCACTTTTACTTTTGTTATGTTTCTCGACACGAACTCTTATTATAATACTTATGGACCTATATTATTCTTATTATATGATATTTTAATTTAATCAACTGTAACATTATAAATACTTTATATTATTCTTAGTTTTATATTTGTATGAGAATCAAATGTTCATTTTCTTATATTAATTATAATTATTATTGATTGACTTTTTTTTTAAAGCTAGTCAATATTGAATTAACCACAAGAGCATGACATAGCTATAGCTAGTACTGGCAAGTACAAATTGATCCCTCGAAGAAGATGAATACTAGTGATTACCCTTCCTCCATTATCTAGCTCAATGATTGATTTTAGATTTTTTAATTAAACGAAACTGAAATTAAGTAAGTAAAATAAAATAGGTAATGAAATTGAACAGAGAATTAAGGAAGTATTTAGAAATTTATCGATATCGAAAGTTAACGTCTAGGCTTTGAATCCCCCGAAAACCTTAACAGATTGTTCTTTTATTATGTAATTGTTTCATTGATTTATTATACTATAAAGATTCCTATGGTATGTTAACAGCTATCCTTGAGTCTACTAACTACTAATTCTAAGGTTTTTAATCGAATTATTCCTTTATTAGGTTTGACCCTAATTCAGAAGTTTTATATCATCCTATCTCTAGGGTTACAATCAACTCATTTTAATTACAGTAGATCTATTCAAACCTAGAATTTCTCAATCTCTACATGTGAAATCAAATTATAATCTAATATTCTCGGTTATATTAAAACATGTATTAATTACACAATTGAATCACAATAACTCAATCAACCAATTGCATTAATAATATAATCAAATCATATTAAAGTATCAACATAAATTGAAAGAAAAATGAATTGAAAACAAAAGATTCATAATTATAAATCTCTCTGATTGTCTTTTATCAAATAGTCTTGCGAGGTAGAGGTTTGATCTTGCATTTTGATGGATCTTTCGATGAATTTTTCATGTTTTCTGCTTCTCTAGACCAAAATCACCCTATAAGAACAATCACCACATCTGGAATTGCCTCCTAATGTCTGCTCTCTTCAATTGTTGCTGAATACGTCCTTTTAGATTAAAATTTAGGGTTTCTATGAATAGACTTTAATGTCACTTTTCCTTATTTATATTTCAAAGATACATTTAGATTGATAATGGCAATACTAATATGGAGTTATATTAGATGGATGTTAAAATTGTCATCTTAAATGAAACTTTTATAAAGAAGTATATATAATACAACTTTAAAGGTTTTAATTAGATGAAAAGATTCAACTGGTTTGTAAATTAAAAAATCATTATATAGATTAAATAAGCTTCCAATTAGTAGTATGATCGAGTGTTTGTTGTGTGTAAGTTTGAATATTAACCTTTAATAATCTGCAAACGCACGGTTCGTTAACGTAGTACCAAAGGTGTCGATCCCACGAGGAGGGAGTTAATCTAATCCTAAAATCTAAGGCTAGAAACAATAATAGAAATCCAAAATATAACGAAACTAAAAAAGAGAATTTAATCAATCAATTTAAGAATCAAATACAAATATACTAATTATTAAGCAACTGCAACACACCCAAGAATCAACCAAAAGAAATTACCAATTGAGAGAAAGGAAATTTTTCCTATCTTTAATGCTAACCTAACCTAATATGAATTATCGAATTATTGGTTCTAGACTATCCTAGGGTTGATTACGCTCTCTCAATTTATAACTATTAACCTTAAATCATAAACCCTAATCAAATTATGGAAGATGCAATTTCTTAATTGCCAACCTATCCAAAACCTTAATTAGTTCTGAAATTCTCTAATAAACTATTAGAAACCTTTGCAATATCTCTTTTCGTACAATTTCTCGATCTGATTCAATTCTTGTTCTATTAAACTAGCTAACTCTCGTTAATCCAATTTAATCATTTTTCACTCGATTCATCCTCTCAGTTTATTATCGAATTATGCAATCGTAGAATCAAACCACAACAAATCCAATAAACACATATACCATTAGATTTCATTAGTTTAAGAATAAAACTCCTAAGGTGGGTTTAGAACATCCTCAACATTCTAGATCATATCATCAACTATTCAATCCAATTCTATACAATGATAAAACTGAAAATAAACAGGAAATACAATCTAAATGGACAATGGGAAGCAGGGACGTTAAACCTCCTGATCTGGGAAGTACGTCGAGTCGGCTTCTCCTCCTCTTCTCTTCCTTCTTCTCTTCCTTTATCTCTCGATGAATTCTCTCCACAGTTTCTCAAGGTCGTTGATGCAAAAGCTTTTTTCTCTGCCTTTTTTTTGTTCTTTTTACATCCTTTTGAGTTTTAGGTAACCATAGGATTTTTTTGAGGTTCGAAAGATCCAAAAAATCCCTCAAAACTTGACGTTCGTGAGTGTCTATGCGTCTACCCAATGTAGGACACGATCGTGGCTCACATTTGAGCCTTCTATCGAAATTGTGGCCTATTAGGCCATGATCATAGGCCGTTGTTTTGGCCCAAATGTCTTCCGAAACTCCTACGTTCTTTGATATTGACCCTGAAACACTAGCAAACACATCAAGGTACCTCAAAAACATAATATTTAAGCTCAAAAGCTTGTACTAGCCTATAAAATACTTAAAACACAAATAATTAACAAACTAACACAATTATAACCTAAACACATATTAAATGATCGAATTAACAGCTAAACACATATCAAATTATGCCCTCAAACACGATGCAATTTACACTTATCATGGTACATAAAATTTAATAAGGCAATCATCTCATTCAAATTTGTGGAAAATAAAGATGAAAGATAGTTATATTATAACTTTAAATGGATTGATGTCATTTTTTTTGCTTTTATTTATAGATGATAAGTTTCCTATATAACTTAGGCATGTTTTATGATGATAAGCACATGTTATATGCACATTTTGAAAAGAAGATATTGTTGAATCATATTTCCTTTTTGGTATTCAATTTCACCATTACAGATCTTAAACCTTATTAGATCTCTCTTAGAAAGCATACATTGAGCATATGATGCAAAGATTTACTATAGAAAACTATAAGACTTATGTAGCACTAGTATCTAATGGAGGGAGATTATCTTTGGTATATTGTCAAAAGATGAAGAAAGAGAGGCTATAAAATTATTCTACACACCAATGTAGTTGACAACCTGATGTATACTCATGTTTATAATAGAGAGAACATTGCATTCATTGTTAGACTATTAGATGGATATTTAGTTAACTTAGATACAAGCTATCAGAATACAATTAAAAAAATTTTAAGATACTTGTAAGGGATAAAGAATTATATATTGACATATAAAAAAATTAAGAAATTATATTTGATTAAGTATTTAGATTATGAATTTATTATATAATCAAATGATATAAAGTTCAAATCAAGTTACACCTTTATATTAGCACATATGTTTTTTTTAAAATAATGTTAGCATGCAAGGTTATTTCTTCATGAAAAAGTATCAAACATTTATGACTTGTTATACTATACCTGTTGAGTTTGTTGTATGTTATGAGGCTACTTCACAAACAATTTAATTGAGCAATTTAATTTCTAAACTATCTGTGGTTCATTAAGTTGCTAAGCTATTTAGTTGTACTATGATAATCATTTAGCATTATTGTTTAATAAAAATATTTAAAAATATCATATAGTTTGAGCATTTGGAGGTAAAAACATTGACTATAAGGAACTTGTATAGACAAGTGATATTACAGTGGGGTATATTTCAAGTATTTATTGGTTGATCATCTAACTAAAGGACTTTTCCCTACTGTTTTTTATAGATATGTTTACAACATAGATGTCTTGAAATTCTTTCACACTTTTATTTAGAGATAATTGTATATTTTTTCCATATATATTTTTCTCATGTTTTATGACTATATTGTTTATATATAGATGATTATCATTTTATTCTCAATCATATAAGTTATTTTGCTTTGTCATTATGCATTTTAAAGTCTTAAGAATTTTATCAATGTTAACCATATGATAGGTCCTTAGGCATATCTATAGTTTGACTTTGATCATATGTCTCTTGAGATGTTAAAGTATCATGAGATACATGTAGGTTTATGAGACATAAGAGGACATAAGTTTTAATCCGATAAAAGTTCTCTTTAATACAATTTAGCATCCAATGAAAGAAACATATTTCTCTATTATAATTTATCATAAAGCTAAAAGAAATTGAGATTCACAAACAAAATATAGTATGTTATAGATTATTCACAAACTATTTTTGTTTGCCACACTTTATTTTCTCATTTATGTTAGAAAAATTATCAAATATGGATGATTGTATTGGAAATGTCACATATCTGTATGTTTATGATATATTTTGACATCGAAAACCTTGCGAAATTGAACAAAATACTTTGACTATCTTTGGATCAAATATTTTATAAAAGTTAGCCAATACATTATAATTTTTATGCTCTTAAACATGAATATTTTTAATATAAATACGAAAATTACTATTTAGGAGAATGTTGAGTTTTTTTATTGGAAATTTATTCATTGTTAATTTTTAAAATTAAGGATAAAATAATTTAATATGATAGAAAAATAATAAAATGAGTTAACAAAAAATTTAATTGAGTAAGATGAATTTAAATGAAGAGAATAATATCTTATTAGTGCGAGTTAGATATTTATTAGAACTATGATCTGGAGATAATTTGAATAAATATTTAATATTATATGACCTATTAACATTTGTGCATTAATAAAGTTGAAAAAATCAAATTAATTCAACTTTATTAATGCACAAATGTTAGAAAAAATCAAATTAATTCAACTCCCTCAAAGAAAGAAGTCCTTTTCTGAATTCATGGCTTGCATGCTACATTCTGATTGATTCCTTCAATTTTTTGAGTCTTCCTTATCTGCTTCCCTCAATCTTCATAGATTTAGTCCCCTTATTCCTTCTTGGAAACTCTCCATCCCTCTTAATTACCTTTTTTTT
>JAOSBO010000002.1:35934084-35950671 GCA_027563915.1 Erythroxylum rotundifolium
TGGACCGTATCGGACTTGTGATGGGGAAGCCCGATATGGAAGTTCATATATATATATAGGTCTCCTGTGGTTACGTAGATAAGTCACGAGCATCATTGACAGCTCCGACCCATTCTGAGCGCCCGTGTATTGCGGAAATCACAGAAAGGCCTAGAGTTCGAGGCGGTCATCAATTTTAGAAAAGGAATCGGGAGCTGAAGAGGGCCCACAAGAGAGAAAAAGTGACTTAAAGTCTGATGGAGCCTAAGACAGGTATTTTCAATTTTCTCCATTTCTAATCCATTCATGGGTAATCCTGGGTTCGTAGTAAAGCCTGCTCTACGCGTTACAAGTAGGTGTCAACAATGGTTATGTCCTCACGTCCTTCTCGTCGAAAGAAGTGAAAAGTGAACAAAACTAATGCACAAGACTCCTCATTTTGTGAGGTCTAGAAAAGGTTATAATGTATATAAATATCTCTTTGTATTTTTACAAAGATACTGGTTTCATAATTAGGGCCGTCCCTAATGTTTTAGAGGCCTAAGTAAAAAAAAACCCCAAAAAAATGGGCAATATGCAAACATATAAATTTTAAATGGATATTTTTATTATTAAAATTTAATATTCATACATAAGTGACCTAATTTATAAGTCTACATACTCAACAAAATATTAAATGATCATAGCATTAGCTAATAATAATTTACAAATATTATGATAAAGGTCTAAATTATTAAATCAAAAATTTTAGTAACTTTTGAATTTAATTAACATTGGTAATTTTTTAATAAAAAAGTTTCTTTTATAGGAATTAACGTAATGATAAATGTAGTACTCTAATGATACTAACCTATTTATAAAAAACCAATCAAACACATCCAACTATTATGATCTTATTTAATTATCAAATAATTTTTATTATTATTTAATTATCACAACATGATTAATAGAATTATACAAATTTTTATAATAAATGAAACCATTTATGTAGTCTTTGAATTGAGTAACTTAAATGATTTAATTTAGTCATATTATAACTAAATTTATGTGAACCTTTACAAGAATACAATTCCAATAATTATTACATGTGGCAAAGTATAATGAGCACTGCAATTACAAAAATTAAAATATTTATTAATGTTTAATTATATTTTTATAAATAATAAGTAATTTAAAAATAAAAAACAGAAACATAAATAAACACAATATTATTTAATATTATGTTTTGATTTAAAATGTTAATATAATGTCCATGTTAATGACAAATTATGAATTCATTATAATATGTTCAAATATTTAATAAGTTAAAAATAAATAAATCATAAACTTTACTTTTAAATTATCACTCAAAACTCAGAAGACATAACTGTGAAATTTTTTTACCACCAATTTTTTAGTTGAAATATCTTAGATTCATATGTTAGTGAAAATAAAAAAATTAGAGTATAAGAAATACACTCAAATGCTTCAAAAGTAATTATAAATATAGTAAGTTAAAATTGAATAGCTAATAAAGAAAGCTATTTAGCTTCTACGACGAACAGTTAATGCTAACTTTCTCGGTAATATAGCTAATAAAAGAGGTTATTTATTAGTTAACGTTAACTTTTTTTTTGACAACCAAAGATTTATTACCCTTCTAGATGAAAAATGATGTTCAAATACATTAAAGATGGCCCCCTAGTGAGAGTAGGCCCTAGGTAGGTTCCTTGCTTGTCCTTGCCCAAAGCCGATACTGTTCATAAGTTAAACTTGAGACCTTATAGTCATTAAAAAAAACAACTTTATCGATTACTCTAAAGTTTAGTGAACCAGCAAACATACTAAAGCTATAGGGGTCGCACCTGCTCGTCCATAAATAAGACAATTGCAATTGTACCAAATAAATCAATGTTTAACAACAAACAGATTAAAACTATCTTTATTAATGGCCCAATCAAAAAAATAGAGACAGAGCGTATTTGAGGAATTAATGTATTATTACATAATTATTTAGTTAGTTTATAGTTTAGATCATATAAATAATTTAAGTTGATGACATATTTCATAGATTAAAATAATTATTTAGATTTAGAATGATATATTTCATAGATTAAAATAATTGTTTAGATTTAGAATGATAAAATATCATTCTAAATCTAAACAATTATTTTAATCTATGAAATATGTCATCAACTTAAATTATTTACATGATCTAAACTATAAACTAACTTATTTAAGGAATTAATCTATTAATTACATAATTATTTAGTTCGTTTTTTTGAGAAATTAAAAGAAATTCATTAAAAAATTGGAAATGTTTATAGCAGGAGATCACGTGAGACTTATAACACTAAGTTTAGGAGACCAAACGATGACGTACAAGCCAAATACTAAAACATGGTCATTTAGCCAATAGGGTATAACGAACAACCCCTTTCTTGATAACATTTAGTTAGTTTATAGTTTAGATCATGTAAATAATTTAAGTTGATGACATATTTCATATATTAAAATAATTATTTAGATTTAGAATGATTATATATATGTATGAAAGATGAGATTGAGCTGTTTACAAAAGAGAATTAATACTCCATTATACAAGGTCTGATGATGTTATTATTGGAAATTCAGATGTGAAGTAATTTCACATCAGAAAGAGTCATAAAGATGAAGTGAGTTATATACAAAGATAGGACCCATAACTTATTGGATTAAAGTTTTGAGTTGAGATATGATGTTATGCTTATATATGGACTCAACTGGATCAGGTCCAATTTCTTCCTAGGCCACCTCAGAATCTTTCATTTGTATCAGAGTTAGGTTGGCCAAGTTTGGTGAATAGAGATTCATAGATTTGAGATAGATGATGGGTGATTCATGGAGTTACTAAAATGACTTCCCAGGTGTAGGGTTTTGAGTTAGGACCCATAACTTATTGGATTAAAGTTTTGAGTTGAGATATGATGTCATTATTTGTATATGGACGCAATTGGATTAGGTCTAATTTCTTCCTAGGCCTCCTTAGAATCTTTCATTTGTATCAGAGCTAGGTTGGCCAAGTTTGATGATTAAAGATTGATGGATTTGGGTTAGATGATGGGGGATTCATAGAATTACTTAAATGACTTCCCAGGTGCAGGTTTGAGTTGAGATATGATGTCCTGGTTATATATAAGCTCGCTTAGATCCAGTCCAATTTCTCCCGAGGCCTCCTCAAAACCTTTCAGTTATGATTAGAGATGACTCACTTCTTCATATTACCTATACTGGCTCCATAACTCTTCTTACTTTTATTCACACTTAATTTATACAATCTCCTTTGTATACCTAAGATGAAAAAGAACATTATTTTTATCTATCAATTTTGCAATACTAATAATGTTTTTATTGAATTCTTACAATTATTTTTTACATGAAGGATCAAAGTACATGAGTAATCTTTTTCATAAGAAAAAAAAAGATCTATATGAATGACCAACCTCCTCTATAAATTTCCCTCTTTGATCTTTGACTTTCCATCATTAAAACCACTTCATTCGTGACACTTTAAATTAGGTCATCTATTATCTCATAATCTTCAGTATATTATATTCATATTTTATTTATCTTCTTCTATTTTTCAAACAATCATTGTAATGCATGTTTAAGAATAGAAGTCATAAGCTTCATTCTTCTATATTTACAATTATTTTATCTCACCCTTAACAAGTCAAGTTTTGATGTTTGGACCTCCCCTATTTACTATATTGACAATTTCAATTATTATATTATTCTTATTGATCATTGTACATGTTATATATGGTATTGTCCTTTAAAGGAAAAAATCTCATGTTTATGGTGTTTTTTGAAGCATTAGAAGAAATCACTTCAACCACTCTATTATCACTATCTAGTTGGATAATGAAGGAACAAATCAAACATTAGATCACTTTCTATCTTTTTATGAAATATTTCTTATTAACTCTCCTCCATATAAACCTAAACACAATGGTCTCTCTAAATGGTGACATCAATGTATTGTTGAAACTAATCCTTCTCCACTCATTCACGCCTTACTTCAACTAAAATATTGAAACTATGACTTTACAACCACAGTGCATCTCATCAATTATATGCCTCCACCATAACTTTTGCTTCCTCTTCTTATAGGTGCTTTTTCCACTCTCCTCCAAACTATATGAAGTTCCATATCCTTAGTTGTTCATAATATTCACGTCTTTATCTTTATTCTTGTCATAAACTTGAGCCTCATTCCCTTCTTTGTGTGTTTTTTAGGTATTTGCTAACCCAAAGTGCATATCTCTATCTTGATCCATTAACTTCTAAAAACTGCATATTGAAATTGTAAGGTTGGTATCTTTGTTGCCTTCTTTGATTTCCACAACTAAAGTTCAGGTGCTCTCTCCACACTGAATTATAATGATCGGAATAAGGGTCATATTTCTATTGAGGTTGACCAGGAAATCTCCCTATTACATTAAATTCTTAAATAGAGTCTTATTGTAATATAGGGCATATATATGTAGGAAGACTAAAGAATGTGCGTATTCTGCATGCTCGTGCTAATTTCAATTGAACCATATCCATTTGACTAACTATAATAGTTAATATAAAATTTAATCCTTAAGTTTAGTGTTACGTACCTCATTCATGTGCTTAATAGCTTCATCTATTCTTGTCTCAAATTCCTAACAATTTTTGGCCATGTTTGAAGTTAATTGCCTAACTACTTAGGGTGTTTTGTTCACCAAAGCTTCTCTACTAGTTACATCTACCATACTTTTATCCATTGGCAATAACTCTTCATAAAAGTATTGAATCAAAAGTTGTGTAGGAATTTGATGGTATAGGTAGCTAGCATATAACTCTTTGAACCTCTCCCAATATTCATACAATGTTTCTTTGGCGAATTGTCTTATTCCATATATCTCATTTCTAACATTAGTTGCTTATGATGTAATGAAGAACTTCTCCAAGAACAATCTTTTCATTTCATTTTGTGTTGTTATTGAGTCAGATTGAAGATAATGTAGCTAATCCTTTGCCTTATCTTTCAATAAGAAATGAAAGGGTATGAAATTAATCTGTTCTTCTATCACTCCTTATGGCTTCATTCCATAACAAACAATATGAAATTCTTTCAAGTGTTTACGTGGAACTTTACTTGCAAAAGCACAGAAAATAAGGAGTAAGTGAATCAAAGCATATTTCAATTCAAAATCTACCTCAATCTCTGAAAATCTTATCCATAAGGGTTGTTGATTCAAATTTAGTGTCATTAACTCCCACAATGTTTTAGTATTAGGATTCTCCATCTTTTCTTCAACTTCTTGAAAATTAGAACCTTCATTAATTTTTAAATATATCTCAACTTTCACTTTTGAAGGTGAATGACATTTTTCTTGTTTAGTTTCTTTCTTTAAATGATGCATTATCTTCTCAATTTCTGGATTATATTGCAATTTACCTGTCAAAGAAGAATGAGTCATACAAGATAAGAGATTAGTAATAAAATGTAAAAGAATGTAAAGAAACTAATAAACTAAAATAGTTCCCAAGCAACAATATCAAAATTTTGATTAGGTTGTTAAAACGTATAAAATTGATTTTGATTTACTAAATTTTTATAGTAGTCTTAGAACCAAGTCAAATCCCAAAAGAACTGAAAACTAGTTTCTTAATTTCAGTTGATAAAACAAATTAATTTTCATAATTCAAGTAAGTAGTCTAAAACATAGTAGGATAATCATAATTGGTCTTAATATTTCCAACATTAATTAGTTCAAACCAGCATTCAAACCAAAGATTACCATCAATTGATTGAGTATGATATCATTTAATATCAATTAAATGATAACAATGAGCTTAATGAGAAAGACTAAACCCTAAATTAGATAATTGAGATAATTACAACTATTCAATTTATTTTTCTTAGTTCTCATAAGTTAAATATGTAAATTTATAAATAACATGTTCGTTACATGTACCAATCATTCATGATAATTATGGTTCACTAAATTCATGAATAGCTACAAAATAATTAACATCAAATTAATTTGTCAAATTAATCAATATCAAGAAATAAAAGAATACAAATAGAAATATTTGAATTAAAATAAATTTTGAGTTTAGAACAAAACCTCACAAGGTTACAACTACAATTTTGAATCCTTTTGAATCAGAAATTTTGGAATTAGCTACTCATTGCTTTAATTCAACTGCAAAAATAAAAGAAATGTTAAAAGATGAAGAGAAAATACAAAGAAAACAAAAAAAAAGAATTATGGAGAAGCTTTATGTATTGTTCTCCTTTCCTATCCAAAAACTAGTTTGTTTCTATCTTGCAGAAGTTCTTTTCTAAACAAATCCAAGTCTCTACATAATAGGGATAAGAATAACTCTTCTAATTGAAATGCAACTCTCGGGGTGAATCTAACATTTGACGCTATCTCACCTTATCTATTGCAACAATTAGCTAGCTAGAGCGACAGTAACAAAACACAATCAGTTAACTTTTTTCAAATTTTATGATTTTGATATTAATTCTCCAATTTGATCAAATCTTCACTTATTTTCTCCTAAATAATAAATATTAATTTTGCCATTAAAGTACCAAAATCAATCCAAAACAAAAGAGAGAAGTCTAATTAACATAATCAAATCATATCTTAATAGATGCTAATCTTTTGTTTTCTCAAACATTGGATTTTTGTCAAGGTTTCATAGAGATAAATAACCATTATTCATAAGGAATATCACTCTAATTTATTTTGTGAAATAAAAAATTATTAGGACGCACAAATGATATGAGATCAATTCTTCACTTTTTCCGTTGAATGCCAATTAATTATAAACTACTAATGCCAAAATCGCTTGACTAGTTGTAACATGAACAACCGCACCATTGGCTGCCGAGTTCAAGTTTCCACTTGGACCTTCCCAAAGATGACAAAGAATCAAAGAAGGGACCAAGGCTCATGCCACACAGTTTTTTTTTTTCCTTTTCACATAAAGGTGTCAAATTGATCTTATACAAATAAAGTGGTTTTCTATGCTCTTAGTTTATCCTCCACTTAGTTGCTTTCTACTTCAAATACCCCATCAATTAATCATTTAATTTCCTTGAAAGGATGAAGATGGGAGGTAATATTTCAATTTTCCAATTCTTTGTACATTGTCATTTTTATATCCTTGATAATTGAAGAATCTATTTTTCAATTACGTAATAATATATAAATTATATATTTCAAATAATTTAGAGGAGTGAATGAAGTCAAATTTAAAAAACAAATTTGATTTAATTGATCTTTTTGAAGTGCAAATTGAAATACTTAAAAATCTTTAGAAACACTTTGCACTTCAATTGTAGGACTTAAAATTCTTAGAGAACCTCCTCCAATTAATTTAATCACCGTCTAAAAGATGACTTTGTCATTAATTAATTGGGTATAAGAAATAAGTTAATCAACCTATCAACAAATTGATATTTATATTATCTACCATGGCAGAAAGAGTCAACCAAGTCAAGAAGAAATACCCATGAAGAAAATTTATCTGAATTGTGCCAGCGATCTGGATCACACGTCTTATCGTAGGAAAATGGTTTGTTAATCCTGTTTTTCAGTTTTTCAAGTTCCTAAAATTACTAAAAGCCAAGACAAAAGAATTACAGCTAGGTGGCTATACTATGTCTTCCAGAAATCTACATATAATTTAGATTATGGAGGTTCTATTGACAGACATTCCTGTCATCAAACCCGACATAAGCTGCTACATTTAGACAATATTCCGGTTTTCTGTTACTAAGGTCGGATTTTTCCTACAAAATCTCTTTGCATAAGTTGCAGGTAACTCCTTTGTTTACGGTGTCCACCGTTCAAGGCATTGTCTCTCTCCACTAGTCTTTCTAAATCTATCAATTCTTCATTACCCTCCGCAATGAGCGATCAAAGGCTTTAGAACTAATGTCCAAATTTCTCTTCTCTTGTCAATGAGCGATCAAAGGCTTTAGAACTAATCTCCACATTTCTCTTCTCTTGTCTTAGATCCTCTGACCGGCTGGTAATGGATGCTATTATCGCTCAATAATTTTTCTTTTCTCATTGAGATTGAAATTTGTTATATCCATTACTCAAGAGACAAAAATGGAGAAGAAAAGTTCTATCTTGATGCAAAAGTATGAGTTGGGAAGATTGCTGGGACAAGGAACTTTTGCCAAGGTTTACTATGCGCGAAGCCTGCAAGCCGACTATGCACGAAACCTGCAAGCCGGCCAAAGCGTTGCCATCAAAATCATTGATAAAGAGAAGGTCTCCAAGAGTGGTTTGATAGACCAAATTAAGAGAGAAATCTCTGTTATGCGTATGGTCAGACACCCCAACATCGTCCAACTCTACGAGGTCATGGCAAGCAAGAGCAAGATTTATTTTGCTATGGAGTACGTCAAAGGTGGTGAGCTTTTCAATAGGGTAGCCAAAGGAAGGCTAAAGGAGGAAGTTGCTCGCAAGTACTTTCAACAACTTATTAGCGCTGTTGATTTTTGCCACAGCAGAGGTGTATACCATAGAGACCTCAAGCCTGAAAATCTCCTCCTCGACGAAAATGGCAATTTGAAGATTTCAGATTTTGGTTTGAGTGCATTGTCAGAGTCAAGGAGGCAAGATGGTCTCCTCCACACAACTTGTGGAACTCCGGCGTATGTTGCCCCGGAAGTTATAAGCAAGAAGGGTTATGATGGTGCTAAGACCGATATATGGTCTTGTGGGGTTGTTCTTTTCGTGCTTTTGGCTGGCTCTCTTCCTTTTCACGAACCTAACATCATCGAGCTCTATAAGAAGATTACTAGAGGAGAATTCAGGTGTCCCAATTGGTTTCATCCAGAGGTACGCAAGCTTCTGTCAAGAATTCTCGATCCCAGCCCGTGCACGAGAATAACCATCGCGAGAATAGTGGACAATTGTTGGTTTAAGAAAGGATTTAAGAAGATTGATATTCCATCTTCACCTCAAGGTCAAGCCAGAAACAAGATGATTAAAGATGTTCGGGCAGCTTTTGAGCCGTCATCATCATCGTCATCATTAGATAGCGAAAGTAGTTCCGAGAACAAGGCCATTGTGGATTCAACAATGCCTGAACAGCCCGTGAAACCAGCCTGTTACAATGCCTTTGATATCATATCTCTCTCGAAAGGATTTGACTTGTCAGGTTTGTTTGAGAAAGATATGGATCAGAAGCTCGAGGCAAGATTCACCACCACTAAACCAGCAACCACTATTGTATCCAAATTTGAAGAAATAGCCATTTCAGAGAGTTTCAACTTGAGGAAGGAAGATGGAACAGTGAAATTAGAAGGCAGCAAAGAAGGAAGAAAAGGGCAACTTGCAATTGATGCTGACATCTTCGAAGTGACGCCATCTTTTTACGTTGTTGAGTTGAAGAAAACATCTGGAGATACATTGGAGTATAAGCAATTCTGTAACCAGGAGTTGAAACCTTCCCTCAAGGATATAGTGTGGAAATGGCAGGGAAATGAACAGCAACAAACGTAGACAACTTGTTCTCTTGGATGGAAAATTACTTCTTCAATTTAAGTCAATGAGACTTCTTCAAGCTGCTTAAGTTTCCATTTTTATTATTATGTATTTTTGTTTCCATATGCAAGCAGAAACGGGAATAACAGAGGACAAATCTTAGGTTGATCTGCTGCATGTAAACGTCAACAGCAGCCCAGAATAATACGGAAAAAGTGTCTAATAAAATATTAAGGTCGAGTAGAATTTTAATAATGGATTAAGATGTATTCTTATCTTCTTATAGTTAAGCCAAACTCCAAACAGTTTCAGTTTTTGCTTAATTCCATTATTTTTTCCGACAAATTGAATTATTTAACTTGTGGGATAAGATATGTCAGTGAAGGATAGGTCGGTTGGATAACTGGAATGAATGTACGATAGACTACATCATTCAAGAATAAAGCTTTGAGGAGAGAAAGAACGGTATTCTTGATGAGAGTGACTACGGAGGTATCATAAGACATGAATCCATTACCGAATGACCTTGTTTATCTTTTTTCTACCTTATCTATAGCTAATCTTCTTTCTAGTGTGAGGCGTACTTTATCTGATCGTGTAGAATATCTTGTAGAAATAACTCATCTTCCTGAAGAAAATCATATTTCTAATACTTCTTTACCTTTGCTTAGTCCCTACAGTATATATTCTCATGATCATTCTTGGACAAAATGTATACGCATTATCCTCTTCACACACCGTCCTAAAGTAAAAAAAATCATCCAAAGTTCTCGTGTAAAACAGTGTTGTTTGCAAGCAACTCCAATAGAATAGTATGTGAAGCTCGAGATCCCAAAAGAGCTCATCTCTATTTGGAGAGAGCATAATCATACATACTTACATGTTGGAGCTATACGTCTTAATTTCACCCTCAGAGGAAAAAAGGGAATAGCTGATACAGCCAAAATATCTCTTCTAGACATTACCTACACAACGTACCAAAATACATTGATTGGTATCATGTTGACAACTCTCAACAATGGAAATGTCATCCTCACCATCGCCCCTGATTTCAACATCAGGCGAGATGATCTCACTTTGTCTAAATGACTCCAAGTTCAAATCCGATCACTGGAGCAAAGCAAGATCCTACAACCATCATGGCTACTCTTTACCAGCAAGTGATCTATCGTTAGCAAAATCATGTCATAGATCTCAACTTCCCAAACTCTAGTTTTGATAACTTGTATGTGGTAGCAGATAGAGTTTATGATCAAACTACGATCATTCAAATCCTGAAGCAGTTACCACCGACGGAGCTTGAAAAGTTGATGTCGACTGAATGAATCACTAACTACCAGAAAGTGTTCCATGCCTCTTACAGGTACTCCTTTCACACTACTACTCCACCTATTCCGAAGACCTTACGAGATGGAACTATGAAATGCATCTACGTTAGGCCTAATGAAGATCAATCTGGACCCTCTGATTGGGCTTGTGTATCTCGACCAGCATACCTAGAGCTTGCACTTCGATCTTGCCTTGTTTTCTCTGATCTCCTATAGATGATTTGTTTCCTAAGCATATGATCTACTATTGTCCGAACCCTCTGACTAGGGGTTGCCTCGTTAGAATAAGTGCAGGTTGGACAATGCGGAAACAAAAATCGAGCAATATATAATATAAAAAAAAACTTTATTCATAAAATGCTAGTATAGAAGCTATCAAGAACGCTTTAATTTGGCTATAACTTTAGACAAGTTTACCAAGGTACTTAGTTTAAAGGTCTTTGTGAAACTTATTCATGTTGCAACTTTGGTTCAACCCACTTCATACTAGGGTCTAGTTAAATTGCTTTATTTTTATAGGTAAGTTGCAAATTTTGACATTACACATAACCTAGTTAGGTACATAACCTTAAGCAATAAAGAGTCACCTTAGTTTAGGGTGGTTATCATTTAATCTTACTAGGATTCTTTGTTTTCACAAAAATTCGAATTAGTTGTTTTCTACAACTAATAAATATTTGGATTAATTTTAAAATTTTTATAAACTAAAATTTTAGAGAAACTTTTGGTCTTTTGTTTTTCTTCCCCATTTTTTTCTTCAAATCATGTACTTGGTTTTAAACTACTAATTTCTTTTAATTATAAAATTTTGTTTCTATATCCATTATTAGATAATTCTTTAGAGTTTTCTTTAAAATTAGATATCATTAAGACTTTTTATTTTGTCAATTATATTTGATCTAAATTTAAGTTTGAAAATATTTTTAAATCTTACAATTTTTTATTTTCCAATACTACCTACTTTCTTACATTTATAATATTTTGTAATATGACCTATTTTCTTAAATTTATAACAAGTTATATTATTGAGATTAGAGGTAAGGAAAATTATTGTTTCTATTTTTTTGTTTCTATCCATTAAAATATTTTTATTTTTACATAAGAGGTTTATTCTTATTTTTAGTAGTATATCTTTAGAGGTTTTACTATAAATTTTATAAGTTTTATGATCATAAAAAATCAAATTATGGATAAAAAGATCCTAATTCTTTTTACTTTTAAACATGTTATTCTTAAGTTATTTTTATGGTTGCATATTTTAACACAGTTTTAGGCCTTTATTTTTGTGTAACTTAATTACTCTTCATATGTTTACCTATTGCAAATATTCCATCTTAATTTTTTTAAAATTTTGTTTCTAACATTTTTCTTCTAATAAACTAGGAAAATCCTACTTGAAACTTCTCTTTTCAAAAGAATTGGTTTGAATACTCTCTTAGCGTTACTCATGTTAGAAACATTTCTTTATACTATTTGAAATCTAAAATATATCTGTACCTATGATTTGATAATAATTTGGTAGTTATAAGGGTTAACTACAAAAAAATCTCAAATTTTACACAATTTTGCAATTATAGCTCAAATTTAAAAAGTGGCAATTAAATATTCAAACTTTCAATTTTTTTTAAAATTTAGCCCAGTGTAATTATCTTCGTTAACATTGTTGACATAGCAAGCCACATAAGATAGAAATTCTAAACGCGTCTGATTACAACTGTATAAAATTATACATATAAGAGTTAATTAAACAAATTAAGTAAAATTAAGCAAATTGAAGAACTTAAAAGAAAAGGGTTTAAACCCTAAATTACCTATTCAGATTGTTACACTTTAGATTGGAATTTCATGGCACACACCTTTTCTTAACTCCTCTTTTCATGACAAAGTGTTCCCAAACTAGCTACAAGCATTTTTTTACTCCTTTCACGCCAGCTACAAACTATTGCATACCATTTTTCGTTCTCATTTATGTTTACACCAGGTAAAGTAGTAGTTGTAGTAAGCATTTCACACCATTCTTTGTTGTCTCTTTTGTTAACTATAATTTCTCAATTCTTCTTTGGGTTGTGCACTAAATGTAGTTAATGGTATGAGAATGGTAGGTACTACTATGTTCATGAGTGTAATGTAGATGGGTTTGGACATGATTTAATTTTTTTCACAACCTTTCTTTTTATGCAACTTACTTTTACTCACTAATCTATCTTGTAATTTCTATAATGTTATATGAAAGAAATGAACTTATTATATGTTATTCATTTCCTGTTGGATATGTAACATTGTCTATATGTAATTTCTGTAGCTATTCCATCAGACACAACCTTCTACACTATACATCCTTAATTTTTTCTATAGAAAAACATCCCCTGTCTATCATGTAAAAGGAATATAGATGTTAAATAAACATTTCTAGCTTTAACAACATGTTGGTTAGTCCATCAAGTAAGTAAATCAAGAAAGCTCTATCAAGATTGATTAAATTTTGGAAAACAATTAGGTTAGGACTTGTATCAATAATCCAAGACCTTGCATTTAAAACCAACAAAATAGAAATTATTAGGTTTACCAATAAAAGAAATAGTTATCTCCCCACTCTTTTTGCATTGAAAGTGTTTTATCATGTCTTCTATGTAACACTCAATTACTCTAGCTTGGAAATTTCTCCTTTTACTTCCTCTTCAAATGGTGAGCTTTGCAATGTTAACATTAACTGCTAACTTCACCAATTTGAAACAATTATCTTTTGTATACTCATCTTGATCACAATAATCACAGTGATCATTATCTTTCTTTGACTTAAAAAAACCTCTTTTTATCCCTTTTTGATGAATGATTTTATGACAATCTGATTACTTATTTCATGTACTCATTTTGATCACTTATCTCAGGCCTTTAAAATTTGTTTGAACCTCTCTTTAAGCTTTTACTCTCAATATCATTGAATAATATTTGTTAATAGTAGGTAAAGAATTATGTAATACCATCTGATTTCTCATTTGATCATATCCTTCACACAATTCCATCAAGAATATCATCAATCTATTCATATTCTTTACTTCAATATATTTTATAACTCCATAACTAAAACATGGTTGAGGATCTAACTCAGTGAACTCACCCCATAATCTATTATGTATTTCCTTCCAAGCTCTTGTAATACATATAAATACTTCTACCAAATCCTTCAAAATTGAATTTAAAATCCACTATGTTACCATATAATCTACGATCTGCAATTACTCACTCAATCAAATTATATTCAAGCATTTTAACCCTCTCATCAACAAACCCTAATTTGTTCTTAGTGATCTATTGTTAGATCTAATCAAAGGTGTTACTTCTAGATTGATACATAAATAATCAGAATTTTGTAATTGAAGCAAATCACCCTAACTGCTATTTTGAAAACAACTTTTGAGCAGATTTTGAATATTGATTGCCCCAATTGTAATAAGAATATGAAGTTACGAATATCAAATGCTAAGCCTAATGTTGGCTAACATTTTCATGAATGCATCAATAGAAAACTAAGTATTTCAATTATTTTTTTTAACAATGTCATTAGTATAAAAAATTTTAATTAATATTCAAATTAAAGGTTTCTTGTAGTTACTTGGTATTTGCAAATAAGATGAAGGTTTGTTATGGTTAGAAAATATGTCAAACATCTTCTGTGCGTTGGGGTAAGAGTCTTGTTTGCAAGATGAACCTTGTTAGCAAGATGAATTGTTATTTTTATGTTCCATGTGATTTCATAGCTTAAGCGTCGGATGTAGGAAAAATATGGAGACATTGAAGCAATTAAAAGTTTAAATGTAATTTTTTTCTATTTTTGCAACTGCAAGTAATATATTGTCTTGAAAGAACAAGGAAATCATTGAGTATGCAAGCAGTATGTTATGTTGAAGACAAGTCATTTGCAAACTTCATTATTTGGTTGGTAATGAAAAGGAAATTGTGGCACTGATGACTCCTAATTTGTTGAACTTGTTGTTGACTTAGTCATTAATTTTGGTCAATTTTAATTTCAGCAAGCCAGCTTCATATGTAATTAATACAATAAAGAGATGTTTTTGTCTTATCTTTTTATTAAAAATGATTTCATATTAGGACCTTGTTAGAAGGAATATATCTAATTTAACTTACCTAGTTTATAATTCCTAAATCATAACATCTAGTGATTATCATATGCAAATGGGGACCCAACTATAGTATTGATGTTAGATTCGCTTGGATAATTATTAATTAGAAGGACAAAGACAAACATATATGCCACAATATATGACTAAAATCACATCAAATGTGCATGTAGCTATGATTTTTCCAATGGTATGGAAATGTGAGAAACAAAGGAAGGGGTAAAATAAACATGTGGACAATGTAATGGAAAATTGCAAGACTTAAAAGAAATTATAACAACTCTCAAGTAAAGCTTGTGGACAATGATTCATAGCTTTGGCATCAATAATTGGATCATTAATATATCAATAACATAAATATCTAAACCTAGATCATATGTTACACACAACAAATGAGCTAGTCAAAATGATTGCATTCACAAATATATGACCTTGGATCAAACACCAACACATAGTATATTGGAACTGAGCCCAATTTTGTATTACTGAGTAAAGAATAGCTAGAAATTTCACAACATAAAACTTATAAAACCATGTCAAACTATGAACCAAATCATGTTAAAATTATATTAAAAAAATGATAACTAGTACATATCCAAAACTAATACATAACTAGAAGTTGGTATTCAAATTCTCAATCATCAACTTCAGATTTTATAGAAGCAGATTATTTAATCCTCCTCCTAGTTTGAGTTGTATTGCCAATTATATTTTGGTAAGCTTACGTAGTTGTTACATTAGTATTCGGAGGTTCTAGCACCTAACATCGACTTCCATCGATTTATGAAGCATAAAAATCAAAAAGCTAAATATTACCATCTCCCTTATAATTACATATAAGTAGTGTAAATATGTATTTAAATGAATTATTGTAAAATAGGCATTCTCATTAACTTCCCTAAATACCACTTCATATTCTCCCTAAATACCACTTCATATTCTCTAGTTGCTTATATAAACAAAAGGAATTATAATTTTATATAAGTTAGAGACGAAATAACTTAAATTAAATGTGAATATTCACTAACTATTCTCTTCTCTCTCTCTTTTTTGAAGAAAAAAAAGAGAAATTCATTAATAAAAAATAGGAGTACAAAAAGATCTGATATGGGGGTACAAAAAGAATAACTTCCTAATAGGTGCAGCTCCACTGAAATAGATCTGAAAGTTGTCGCTACACATTATAGGCTGGTTCACGCAAACTCCAGCACCAACTCACGGCTACAGCATTAGAACATCACGCGTGATAGATCAAGCAAACAAACCTCCACACAAGATTCAGCAGAAAATACATGCCCATAAAATAAACTAGTCGTGAGTCATCCACAACCAATCAATTAATAAGAGTCGTAGCATCAATATGGAATTCTCATCAACATAGAATCAACACATCAGCCCTTCCATCCACTTGACAATCACAGAGCTGTAGACTCTTAGCCAGAATCACCAAAAAAATCGTGTAGCCACAAAACAGAAAACCATAGAAGTCATGCACGTGCAAATATCAGAATTACTCACAATACGCTTCAGCCAACATTTACGTAACCTTCATACATCTCTACTCAAGATAGAATTCTATCACACTTTAAACTATTATCCAAAAACTAAGTCAAACAAGAAGTATTATTT
>JAOSBO010000002.1:36027876-36049982 GCA_027563915.1 Erythroxylum rotundifolium
GGAATTGAAATATGAATGATGAAAATTTGTTGTAAGTAAAGTATTAGAGAGTACTATGATATTTCTGATAAAATGTTAGGTTATGATATATGTATTCCGATTAAGAGTTGGGTTCTGAAAACGGATCCAACATTTGTGTTATCAAAGGAAGAAGACGAATCGATAATGATCAAAAGTTGGACTTCGGAAATGGGGTCCTACACTCCAACCTAGCCTTCATAATCAAGTTAAGAATATGAGCAAAATAACACATATGAAATAACTTATTTCTAGCTAATAAGCTCCCAAACCATATCTTACCCTTCAACTTCTCAATCATAGCGTTTGTGTTACAATTATCGACTATGATGGAGGATGCTTTGTTGTCGATGTTCAAATTCATCAAACAATCTTTCAATATGTTTGTCATTTTTTCACTTATATACGGTGTCGGTATATAAATGAACCTATTATGAAAAAGGATACCGACATGAAGCATAAATTCATAAAATAATGAAAAATTAAATGATAACAATGTTAAAGAATATAAATTACCTAAAAATTCTATTGCATATAGCTTCCAATCATTATCAATATAATGTGTCACCACCGCTACGTAAACCTTATTTTGGTTATTGGCTATCCACATGTCTGTTGTTATAGCAATTCTTCTTTGAACACTTGACAATGCCCTTATTGTTTTTCTCTTCTTGTCCCCATAAATTTTGAAAATATCATTCCTCAATGTATTCTGACTTGGAACCTTGAAAGTTAGTTAGAGTGAATTAAGAAATGTCCTTGCATCTATGGTTATCAAAAGTTGTTACGATTACTTCATTCTTTCCTTTCATAAGGTTAGGGGTCAAAAATGTTTGACCTCCAAAAATAATCTTCCTTTTAGTACATGATTCCATATGTCTCTTTAAATGAGATGTTCTACCTTTTGAACCACTTGAATACAACTTTTGACAACAATTGCGCTTTGCTTTTTCAATTCTGTCAGTCGATATAGTCTTCCTAAATTGATTCCAAACTTCACTTTTATGTTAAGTGACTTAAGTTTTAATTGAACTTGTATCGTCACTTGGTGTCGGAATAAAAGTTTGCACTTCTACGTCCGGCATTGGGTTAGAACTCTCAACTAAAGAAATATGCTCATCCATCGATAAAAAACATATAAATACTTGAGGTTAGAAATAAGAATGTATTAGGAAATCACACATTCTTAATCAAAATACTTTGCCTACATTCTAGTTAAAATATTCCATAAAAACCAAATGTTCAAGAAAATCAAAGAATGTCCAAACTTTGAATATGTTAGAATGTCCAAGCAAGTTAGGAAACATTTTTATCACAGTTTTAAATCCGACATATAATCCGTTTTTGTGTATATATGCATCCTACATTTAAATTGTTGAAACCTAAATATATGCATTAAACTCACATGTATAAAGACATTTACTTAGAATAATTTTATTGGAGTAACTCTTTAATGTATTTTTCTTGTTGAAATTGAAATATGGATTTAAGTACTTAAGTCACATGTGTACAACTTACAAGTATAGATTATGAGTATACAATTTTATCAAAATAAGCAATCATTGACAAACCATACTTAGTGCTATTTACTAATTCTAGGGTTGGTAAATGAAATATCTTTAAATTGGATGCCTCAGTAGTCAATTGAAATATCTTTAAATTAGCTGCATCCACCCTTACTAATATCTAGTTTCTTATTCGGTGGTTCTCTTGTAAATAACTATTTGAAACAAACAAAAACTCATGTGGTCATGCCCAACATTCGTCAATACTATATCAATGTTGATTTGTTGTTAATTAAATACTATATCAATTTTGACATAATATTGTTTATTATTTTTTAACTTTAGATAATAAACTCCACTAATACGTAGGACTCAAAAAAATCCAATATTTTCGTACCTTAAATTCTATTCACTACTTTCTAATGTGGAGATCAAAGATGTGGAGCTTGCAATCCTTTTTGTAACTTTTACACATAAATATTGTGAAGAAAACAACTAGATGAAGCAACTAAGTTCCCAAACTTGTGTCATTTCTTGTCTTCAAATTTGAGAAATGCATTGCAAATAATTGTTCATTAATTTATAGGAGGTCTTTAGGAGAAGATTGATAAAGAATCAAGGATGGTGATCTCCGAGAGCCTAGAAAGTGGAGTACAATTATTGCATCCTGAAGACATTAGTAGGTCTGAATCTTGCTCATGCAGAGAATGAATATTATCTTGTAGTTTGTTCTCTTATAATAATTCACATATCTAGAATTATTGTAAGAGATTTTTTTCAAAAATGATTCAATAGGTTGTAAAGTGAACAAAAGCTTTTAAATGAGCTATTAGGTATAACCACGTAAGAGAAAATTTGCTAAGAAAGCTAAATTATAGAAGTTTTTGGAAAGGTAATTTAGGGTGCCTGTTTAACAATTGTAGTCGAGAGAGAAGAGGGAATAGAATGACTCTTCTTTCACATACACGAATATCTCTGCAACCGCAAATCAGATTAAAAGTTCACAACTCATTTCAGTAACACATTAACAAGCAATATGCAATCTTCTTTTGCTCTCTCACTATCATCATGAACATCTACTACCATGTGATTTAATAAAGAAGCAAAATGATTAACAATCAAGAGTGTGACATTTCATCAAACACTATACATGCATTATCCCATATTCCTAATATTAACATAGGAAGTTATCAAATTAGCAAAATCAGTTCTCAAAACAACCAACTATTAATAAAAAACCAAATTGACAAAGAGAGAATAAGAGATTACCTTCTTAAGTATGTTGGGCCATTCATTGCTGGTTGTTTTAAGCGTTGGTGACTTCGACGTGCATACGGTCAACGATAAAGGACAGATGATATGAAAAAGAAGAACAAAGGAAGAACGTGACACGAAGAAGAAGAAAAAAGGAGTGAAAAGTGGTGTGTGAGTGAGAGTGAAAGTCACAGAACCAATAGTTGGGTGAGAGGCCGAGTATGAAGGGAGGGAGGCTGAATGCTACGTTGTTTCGTTTAATGAGAAACAAAATGACGTCATTTTTTCTTTCAACAAAATGATATCATTTTGCCTTATGTTTTAAATTATGTTTTATAACTTAAACGACATCGTTTTATTCTTAAGAAAAATGACATCGTTTTGTCGATAGAAGAAGTAATTTTAAACATACACAAAACAACATCGTTTTGTTTATAATTTTAGGAGAGCCACGGGCTAGGTTGCTCGGCTCAGGCAACAACCTAACCTGACCACCTTGGCCTGTGACCCGTAGCTTGGCTTGAAGTGGCTCAGGCCCTACCTAGCTGGCCAGTGGGCTAGTTTGACTGGGGCAAACTTGTTGGCTACGGACATAGCCAAGCAATTTTTGACATCCCTAGAAATAAGCATAGTTAAGGACTTTCTGAACAATGTCTCCTAGAGGTATAAGGTATCATCTAATGCTGAGATAAGCACCTTAATGAAAGAATTATTCTCCATGAGATACACAAGAGAAGGGGGAGTAAGGGATTACATTATCTTATTGTTCCACCTCCAGAGTAAGTTAAAGGTGTTGAACCTTATCATTCCTGATGCGTGCATTGTACGCTAAGCTTTGAATACGCTTTCTTTAAAGTTTGGTAGTTTGGATATGACGTGCAATTCACAGGATGAAGCTTGAGACATCAATACTTTGATTTTTCGATGCATTTTTGAAAAGAAGAAGCTAAAGAACACTACTTATATGACCCTATTAGCAACCAAGGGAAAAGAAAAGTTAAAGCCCTAAAGGTTTAAAGTTAAGAAATCTAAAATCTCTCCTCTTATGAATATTGGTCAATCCAGTATTATCCAAAGGTCATGTAGAAGTTAAGAGTATGAGAGGATTCTTCTGTAAGAAGAAGGTACCCAAAAAGTCCGATTGTCCAAAATATAAGTCCTGGAAAGAAACACAGGACAAGCAACTCCTTGGCTTCTATGATCCATGAGTGTAATCTTGCTATAGCCACATTAGGTTCTTAGTGGTTAGATGGTGGGGCGTTTAATCATGTTGCCTCCATAATGGTTGGGTTTATACGTATAAGAAAGCTAAATAAAGAGGAGGAAAAACTAATGGTTGATAATAATGAAAAAGTTATTGTAATATTTGTAGGGGATATACGTTTAAAACTTGATATAGGGTTTATATTTGTTTTACATGACGCATTTTATATACCATATTTTAGGTGTAACTTGATCTCTGTATCAGTTTTGGACAAAGAAGGATATAGTTTTGACATTGATGCTTCTATTGTATAGTTATCTTTTAAAGCAAAACATATTGGTAATGCCCTTTTGTCATATGGATTATATAGAATGTGTTTTGCCCCTTATGAAATAGGTGCTTCTTCATATATTGTTGAACATGTTACTAGAAGGAGACCCCTGATAAAGGATAAGTCATACATATTGTGGTATAAAAGGTTGGGCCACATTTCTAGAGATAGAGTTGAGAGATTGATTAAGGAAAACATTCTCCCAACCTTAGATTTTGATGATCTAGAAACATGTGTTGACTGTTGTAAGGGTATGTTAACTAAAATAAAGAAAAAAGGGTCAACTTATACTTCTAACTTGTTAGATCTTATACAAACAAATATTTATGGATCTTATAGAGTTACATTGTGTAATTCTAAATATATTCTGACTTTTATTGATGACTATTTCCATTATGGTTATATGTTATTACACAAAGAAAAGTCTAAAGTTCTTGAGAAATTCAAGATCTTTAGGCTAAGGTTGAGAACCAATTAGGAAGGTTCATCATGATTGTCAAATCTAATCGTGGAGGAGAATATTATGACAAACATGGGATTTTAGGACAAGAAAAGGATCCATTTGCCAGATATGTGAAATTATGTAAAATAGTGACTTAGTTCACTATGCCAGGTATTCTTGAACAAAATGGTATGGCCAAGAGGTATAATCGTACCCTAAATGACATGATGAGATCGATACAGAGCAGTACTAACCTACTTGATTATCTTTGGGATGAATCTATAAATACCACCTTGTATATACTTAATAGAGTCCTAAGAAAATCAATATTGAAGATGAAATTTGAACTCTAGAAAGGTGGAAGCCTAACTTTGCCCACATTCATATCTGGGGTTGCCTTGCTGAGGTACGTTTATATAATCCTTAAAAAAATAAGTTACATTCTCATTCTACTAGTTGCTATTTTATAAGATGTCCTGCTTACTTTAAGAGATGCATATTTACTATACAAAAGGAGACCTATAATTGTAGAGTCATAAACAACTATGTTTCTGGAATATGATGTTTATGATGAAGGTGGTCCTTCTTACTC
This sequence comes from Erythroxylum rotundifolium, assembly GCA_027563915.1. NCBI lineage: Eukaryota > Viridiplantae > Streptophyta > Magnoliopsida > Malpighiales > Erythroxylaceae > Erythroxylum > Erythroxylum rotundifolium. The sequence continues at coordinate 36,033,223 of JAOSBO010000002.1, forward strand.
TTTAGATGATAGCATAACAGATACTATAGTTATTTCGTATCCATCACTTATATCGACAGAACTAGTGGATTGTGGTTTTGGTAATATCCCGTTATAGAAACAAGAACCCATACCTATGCAAACTGAGGTTCCTAAGGTACAAGAACTAGTTTAGTTAAGAAGATCCATGAGAGTCAGAAGACCTTCTGTCATCTAATTAATTACATAGTCTATTAGGGTAAATAAGATTATGATTATTGGACATGTTGATAATCCTTTTAATTTTTTAAAATATGTTTTTGGAGCCTATGAAGATTTGTGATGGGATACAATAAAAGATGAGATGTAATCCATAAAGTATAATAAGATATTAGATCTAGTTGATTTGCCTCAAAATGACAAGCATATCGGTTGTGAGTGGCTTTTCAAGACCAAAAAGGACTCTCAGGGTAACATTGAGCAGTTTAAAGCTTGGATAATTGCCAGAAGATTCATTTAGAGAGAAGAATTGACTTTAATGTTACTTTTTCTCCTGTATGCGCTAAGGATGCATTTAGAGTGATCATGATAATAGTAGCTCATTATGATATGGAGATACATTACATCGAGATTAAAACTGCTTTCATAAATGGAGGCCTTTATAAAGAGGTCTATATGGACCAACTTGAAGGATTTCAGGATTAAGAAAAGCCTAACAAGGTTTGCAAATTGGGAAAATCAATATATGGTTTGAAACAAGCTTCCAAATAGGGGCACCTTAAGTTTGATGGGGTTGTTACTTCTTTTGAATTTATGGAAGATAAAATTGAAAGATGCTTATATTACAAGATTAAGGGGAGCAAAGTTATCTTTCTATTTTTGTATGTGGATGATATCTTACTTGCATCAAATGAATTGACAATATTACATGAGGTGAAGCAACTTCTAGCCAAAAATTTTGACATGAAGGACCTTGGAGAAGCATCTTTTGTCTTTGGTATTTAGATTCATTGGGACAAGTCTCGACACTCATTAGGCCTCTTATAAAGAGCATACATTGAGCAAGTGCTGCAAAGGTTTAATATTGCTAATTGTAAACCTGTTGGAGCATCTATTTCTAATTGTAAGAGATTGTCTTTGGCACAGTGTCCAAAGAATGATACAGAGAGAGAGACTATGAAGAATGTTTCATATTTTAGTGTGGTTAGTAGCCTAATGTAGACCCAGGTGTGCATTAGATCGGACATTACATTTGTTGTTGGACTGCTAGGTAGATATTTGGCTGACCTAGAAATGGGCCACTAGAATGCGGTTAAATGAGTGTTAAGATATAAGAACTAAAGATTATATGTTGACATACAGAAGGGTCAACATTCTAAACCTTATAGGGTGTACGGATTCAGATTTCACTACGTGTCTAGATGATAGAAAGTCCACATTAGGATATATCTTTATGTTAGCAAATGGTATAATATTATAGAAAAGTGTCAAGTAAACATTAGTGACTTCCTCAACTATGCATACAGAGTTCGTGGCATGCTATAGGATTGCTACACAGGTAGTTTGGCTCAGGAACTTCAATTCTAAGTTTTTTGTGGTTGATTTGGTAGGTATACCTATTCGGTTATATTGTGATAATCTTTCTACTGTGTTGTTTAGTAACAACAATAACAACATCAGAGGGCTTAAGCATTTGGAGGTAAAGTATTTGACCATCAAGGAGTTAATTCAGAAAGGTGAAATTGAGGTGGAGCATTTAAGGATTGAGGAAATACTTGCTGATCTTTTGACTAAAGGACTTCACCACATGTTTTTTAGCAACATGTATATACTATGGATGTATAGAAGTCCTTAGACACTGTTAGTTAGGGATCAATGTGCTTGCTCCTTATACATTTGTATGTTTTTTCATGTATTATGACAATATGTTTTATGAATAAAGATGATCATCATTTTGATCCCAGTCATACATGTTATATATATTGTTATGATATAGGTGAAAGTCTTAAGATTTATGTCGATCTTAAATATTTTAAAAGGTTACTGCAAATATAAGTACAAATTGACCTTAAGCCTATATCATTAGGAGACATACGGATATATGTAAATCTATAGATTTTGATATGACATAGGGGGATATAAGTTTTTAATCCTATAAGCGTTTTCTTTAACTTAGTTTAGCATTCGGTAAGAGAAAATAAATTTTGTCTAATGTTGTTTAGTATAAAGTTTAGAGAAATTGACCCCTACAAATGGAAAGATGATATATTTCAGATCATACAGATATCATCTTAGTTTGCCACAGTCCATTTCTTATTCATGTTAATGAGGTATTAGATATGCATGATTGTATTAGATTTGTGTTACACATGACACATGCATTTGATATTTTCTGATATCGAAAGTCGTATGAGACATAATGATAGACTTTCATTATCTTTGGATCATCAAATGACTTTTTAAACTTGGTTGACCTATACATTGATTTGGCTTAATTGTTTTTTTGTACTAGTTTTAATAATTTTTACAACTGTTGTACTTAATTATTGTCCAAGGGGGAGAATGTTAGAAATTTTCTAGATATTGGATGACAATTAATTATGATTATATTGTTTTAATAAATTTACAGTTAAGAGAATCGAATTTGATCCGGCTAAAAGCTCGATAAAGGATTTTCTTTAATAGGCTGAAGTCTAACGAAGAAAATGGGCTCTAATAAGTGTGAAGCGGACTTGTATTAGGCCTGTGATAGGAAAGCCTAATATGGATATTGTATATATAAGATTAAAGTCTTCTGCAGTTATTGAAGCAAATCGTGAACGTTAGGAATCTCAGACACCTGTCAAGAGGTTCACGTGTTAAGAAAGTTGCAGAAATACGTTAACAACATCCCTGTGATCAACTTTCATAAAGGTCGTCATGAAAATGCAAAGGTTTCGGCTTCGAAAAGATTGTTTAAAGTTGTGGAAGCGAAATCAAATATTTCTCATATTTTCGTCATTCATTCACTTTTACGTTTGATCTTGGGCACGTAGGAAAGGCTCGTGTTACTCTCTAAATTTCCATATAGAGTTTACTGCATCTTTTACTTGCAATTATGACAGTAGAAATTAAAACTGCGATATAGTAACAACTTATTCTCGAGAAAAGTACAACGGGGGAAAGGCACATCTTTTATTCTTTTACATACAATGAGAATTAAATAGAAGTCTCGGTTGGCTTTATCGTGCTGATAACTTTAACATGATCTCTGAAACATGTCTTTGGATTTGCTGCATTCTACGTAAAACCTCTCTCATCTCGATCCTCATATCAGGTGATTCTTCACAACACTGAAGGGCTAAACTCATGATGGATGATAAACATTCCTCTTTAGCAGCAAATTGTTCTCCCTCTGTAGTTATCAAATTGGAATCTATGGTCTTAACAATTATTCCCGCCGACAATGAGTTGAGGACCCACCGTTTTAAGCTCATTTCTCCATTGAACATCTCATCTGTGGGTTTCTTCCTTGTAAATGTCTCCATCATCATAATTCCGTAACTGTATACATCACCACTAGTGGACACAATTCCTTGTGATCCATACTCTGCATGTTCACACCTATAACTTTAAAGAACAATGACTATAACTTCTAAAATGCTTAGTAATTTGTGTCAGAAATATTACCTGGTGCCATGTAACCAACTGTAGCTAGAGTTTTGGTCTGTGTCAACAACATGGTTTCACCTAATAGCTTCGAAATGCCAAAATCTCCTAAATGTGCGACCATATTTTCATCTAACAGAACGTTGCTAGGCTTCACGTCACAGTGGACTATTGGCGCAGATTGACCATAGTGGAGATATTCCAGCGCATTTGCTACGTCCAAAAGTATGTCTATTCTCTGCAGAATAGACAAGCAAGGTCTGCCAGAGTATAACAAGAGATCAAGGCTACCATATGACATGTACTCCATCACCAATGCTTTATAATCAGGGCTGCTGCAACTTCCTATGATCTTGATGAGATTCCGGTGACGAATTTTTCGTATTACTTCGCATTCGCTATCAAAGCTCTTAAATGCTCCTTCCTGTTGCAAATTGAAAACCTTTACAGCGACAACCACTCCATCAACTAGTATCCCTTTATACACTAAACTAAAACTGCCTTTACCCAGTAGGCTACTTTGATCAAATTGGTTTGTTGCCTGCATAAGCTCGTAGTATGAAATCCTTCTATATGTTTCCTTTGGAAACAAAGTAGCTTCAGGAGCCTTTTCTTTGGTCTTCTTTCTTCGACGTCTCAACAGAAGCAGTACAGAGACTATAACAAGTATGGCTGAAGCAGTCGCTGGTAAAATATACTTCAGCACTAATACTCCTGCCTTCATTGATCGTTGACGGTGGCAAGGTGGGACGTTTAGCTGAGAGGCACCACAGAGTCTGGAGTTATTCATAAACGACTGAGATGTGAATTTTGCAAAAGGTCCTCCGCTAGGAATCTCTCCTTCTAGTCTGTTAAAGGACATGTTTAAGTACTTGAGATAGGACAGTTCCTCAAGAGACTTGGGAATCACACCAGAAATGTTATTAAAGGATAGATCCAAGAATTCCAGGCTCAAAATTCTGCCGAATGATTCTGGTATAGGTCCCTGGAATTCATTATGTGCCAATGAGAGATGGGTTAGTTGTTGGAGAGCACCGAGTTCACTTTGAACACCACCAATAAATTGATTATTTGACAGATCCAAATATGATAAAAGACTAAACTTCGAAATCTCTGCTGGCAGATTCCCCCTGAGCGAATTAGATGACAAGTTCAGACTCAACATGTCCCGAAGGTTCCACAACGTTGAAGGTATTGTGGAAGTCAAGTTATTATTATCCAGCAGCAGGATTCTTAACGAGCTGACATTCCCAAAGCAAGCTGGTATAGAAGCCGAAAGTTTATTTCCACTCAAAGCCAACTCACCTAAACTCCTCATCTCGCAGAGATCAGATGGAATGGATTCCTGTAACATGTTGTAGCTAAGATTCAATCTTTGCATGGAAGTCAATTTTCCGAATGTTTGAGGAATAGGCCCTGTCAAGTCATTGTTGGTTAGGCTCAATGTTATCAAGTTGCTTAAGTTTCCTAGTCCATCTGGTATTTTTCCGAAGATATTGCAGTTGGATGCATCTATATTTTCGAAAGTGGTTGAGAGGTTTCCAATAGAAGGTGGGAAGACTCCAGTAAGATTATTTCCATTTATTAGCAATACTCTCATATGTCTGCAATTTGTCAAAGATGTCATGAAGTTCAACTCAGGAACCGACTGGTCATGTGCCAGATGGTTACTGTCGAGGCCAATATACTCCAGAAATTCAAGGTTACCAAAGGTCATTGGTGTGGCACCAGTTAACAAATTCTCACCCAGGTCTAGAAGAACAAGACTAGAAGCATTTGAGATAGATTTTGGAATTATACCATCAATTTGATTTCCTCCTACGAGAAGATGTATAAGAACAGGGAGATGCAGCCCTAGATCAGATGGAAGATTGCCGGACAGGCCATTTCCAGCAAGCGAGAGGACTTTCAATGTGGAACAGTTGAAGATACTTGGTGGGATTGGACCGCTTAGGCTGTTAACTGGCAATGTCAAGAGTTCCAGATACTGAAGATTACCTATCTCTGCTGGTATATTACCTGTCAAGATAGTAGCAACAGGAAGTGGTAGTGTCAATCTGGGGTATCTTCAGTTTAAGTTGCATGTATAATACGGCATTAAGATATTGCCACTTGACATGAAAACGAAGTTCACCGAAAAAGCTTGCTTTAATGGTTACCGATGTGAGCTTTGAGAGTACATTCAAGTCAATAGCAGAGCTGATTTCTTGTTTCAAAATAGAGACAGAATCTGAATAATCAAATTATCATTAACTTGGTTATCGAGGGTTTAATTCCATGCAAGTTGAAAGGAGACTTAAAATGCAAACAATCATATGAACAGAAAAAGTGGTTACTCTTGAAACAAAGAGCATCAAAAGTACCTGTAAATCTGTTCAAACCAAAACGCAGTTGCTTTAACATTGTACAGTTTCCCATATCTCTCGGTATGCTTCCCTCAAAAGCATTGCCATAAAGAAAAATGTGCTCCAGACTTGGCAGACGACGACAAAGATCCATTGGGAGAGTTCCATACATGCTATTATTCGAAAATATAAACTCTTGTAAAGAAGATATGTTGAAGAGAGTGGAGGGAATTGAACCAGTTAAGTTGTTGTCATTGACAGCAAATTCGACCAAGTTATTAAGATTTCCAATCTCCCACGGTATTTCACCTGTAATGATGAAAATCATTCCTGTTTACTGCTCATTTCAAAGTCAAGATGGGTAGCCTACTAGTGACTTTTGAAGTCAAGAGTGACGTCAGAAAGTATGGGTTGAAGGTTTTCAACAAAAAGATCAGCCTACTTGATGTCAGGATAGAATCTTGAGGTGACATTCATCTCGGAAGTTTGCCTGCAAAGTTTTCCCTTTGCAATCTTGAATTTCTTCTGTACTTTTAGAAAATTTTTAACACCTTGACCCAATAACATAATTTACTCTAAAGCAACGATAGAGTAGATATCACTATTATAAATAATATTTATTAATAAATTTTAATGTTAGAATTATTTATATTTATTAAAATTGAATAAATTATAATTTTATTTCAAAATTAATATTATTTATTATTATATATTTAATTTTTAAAACTAATATTATTATCTATAATTAAATATTTAATGTTCAAAAATTATATTTCATAAATAAATATTTGAAAAATATAAATTTATTTATTTTTGAATTATCAAATATTTTATTGAATAATTATCATATTTGAAATTATTTATTTTCCAAATTAATCTTATTTAAATTTAAATTAATTATAAAATAAATTAAATAACTAAATAAAATAATTCATAATTCCTATTACTAATTAATATAAAACAATCAAATCATATATGTTTAATCAATAATAAAAACATATTATGACAAATAAAAGGAAAATTTTAAAATTAGATTCTTATAGTTTTCATAAATTATGAAAAATAAAAAGAAACCAACAAAAGAAAATGGAAAATAGAAATTCAAATGAAAACAGAAAGTAAGAAACAAAAGTATCTTTAACATTACCTTGCAAGTGATTATGACCAATATCGAACACCTCAAGCATGGTTGCGTTGCCGAGTTCTCTTGGTATGCTTCCTCCGATCTCGTTTTCGCGTAGTTTTAAGACTCGTAGCATCGCGCACCTCTCTATGCTCGTCGGAATTTGGCCAGATAGTTTGTTAAACTGAGTTACTAGCTCTTCAAGCACTGGCAAATTGTAGCATAGATCCTGTGGGAGACTTCCTGACAGGTTATTCGATGCCAGAGAGATTGCCTTCAACGAAGATATGTTGAAAACTGACGAGGGTATGGAACCTGTTAGCTGATTAGCAGTCAGGTTCAACAACTGTAACTGGAATAGAGACCCTATCTCTTCAGGAATGTTTCCTCCAAATCCATTTCCTGCCAAGTTCATCCATTTCAGTCGTCTCAAATCACCCAGTTCAGAGGGTAATTCTCCACTAAAGCTATTGTTGCTTATGTCCAAAGCTACGAGGAATGAGAGGTTTCCAAGGTACGGTGTGAGAGACCCAGCAAGGCCCATGTTGGGAAGATTCAATGCCGTGACTCTCCCATGGCGAGGACTGCAAGAGACACCCAACCATTCGCAAAAGGAGGTGGCAGAGGACCAGTTAGTGGACAAGATGTTATCATCAGGATTTGTCTGAATTGCAGATTTAAACGCCAGAAGAGCCGTTTCGTCTGATTTCAGAGAAAGTCGGCTGACAGTGGCGAGACAGAGAGAGCAATGGAATAGGAAAAGGAAAGCTCTAAAGAGGCAATCATTTGTCATGGTGATGGCTCACGAGGGAAAAGAGTGTTTTTGATACAGATAGTACTTCTGGGATGGACACCGCTATTAATAATAGCTTGCGAGATGATAAGTTCCATCGAGTTTCCTGCTGACTTGCGAGGTGGTCCGTGGGAACACCAAACATATTCAAATGTTGACTATCGTTAATAATTTAGGAAAGAGATCGCGAAGGAGAGGGAAAATGATTTTCGTTAATCCTTCTTATCAATCCTTAATTAGTATTTCTCAACTTGATGAGGTCAGTTAAGAAATATGCAAATAAATATGAAAAAAAATACATGAAAAACTCATCTTTATAAAATTTAGGCTTAATTATATAGAATTTTCTTGTAGTTTAACCTTTTCTTAAATTAATTTTATATTTTAATAAATCTTTTTTTCTTATTAAGTTAATTTTCTATTTATTTATAACTTTAAAATAATTAATGCGTATTAAAATTTAAAATTCTTAATGAAAATAAAATTTTAATAAAATATGAAAAAATGTTATATCTTGTTTTCTAACTGATAATCTTTTAAATACTAAGAAATTAAATTAAAAAAATCTCATTACATTAAAGTTTAAAATTCACAATAAAGTTATATATGCACTTTTTGCCTTGTACTCTTCTATTTTAAGAATTATATTCTAAATTTGTTCGTGCATAATACCACATTGTTTTAACTCTGGCTCTATACTTTTTATAATTTAAGTCAAGCAACAAGTTGACCTTAGAGTCAACATTTAATGATAAAATTTTACATTAACTGTGGGTATATTAAAAATATTTTGATTACATGTTAATAAGATATTTTTTAAATATGATTTTATTTAATTTTTTTGTTTAAGATAATGTTTTCAACCGTACCACAAGAAGGTTAGACTTAAGACATGCCTTTTGACTTTGTATATAGAGTGTGAGGCGGAGAATGTTGAAACTCTGCAAATTGTACTGTCATGATAATGACTTAACAGCATCATTGAAAGGTATGTGGTCGATGGAAAATTCTCATTCTGATCTACGAGTATTGTATTACTACTTTTTTTCCCAACCAATGAACTCTGACTTGGCCTATGTGCGTATCTAACTAATCCATAAAGTTAGATATCGTCAACAATATTTGACTCATGATGTTAAAACCTGTCCCCAGCATTTCAGCTTTCTTTTTCAGAAAAAGACAGGCACAGTTGCTCAGATGAGCAACGTAATTCGTCTAATCAACTTTAAGTCCAGATTAATTTGAAATTAGCACTTAAATTAATCAACAGTTGTACAATCCTTAAGATATACATTTTGTTTCGTAAATCGTTAGGTATTTACATGTATCACATCAGTATATTTTGATCACAAATATAATTGATTTATGTCGATATAAAATAGAGATGATTATGGTTTTCGATATACAAGAAAAAACACAAAAGATCTTGGTCACTTTTCTTACAACATGCAAGTGAAAAAGAACTAACAAATAAATTATTAATATGAACTCGAATAATCTTATGATAATTAACACTCTAATTATTTGCATAACATATTTTGGTTATTTATAAGATGAACATTATTATGTTAATTGCACAATCACTCTTTGGGTCCATTCACTAATCTTATCCAATCCTACCCATGGAGAATATGGTCAACCACAAAATATTCTTATTAAGTAAAAATATGAATTGTCCTCTAACATTTTTTAAAAAGTCTAAGTTAGTAATCACAGTTATTTATGGCATTTCGTTATATCTTTAATATTTTTAGAATGATACTGGTAATACCATGTCCTAACAAAGTTAAGTTATTGACAATTTCTAATATATAGGTTGCCGATTTAGCTTTTGTGATGTGACAACTAGGTAATTTGGACAAATAATTTTGTTAGACATTAGCTAAATATGTGATTTTTATCTTAATGTTTCACAAAAGGTGCAAATAAGCCCTTACCATTATTAGTGTTATCATTTTTGCACCCTGTTCAGGATACAATAAGTATTATTTTAGCAAACATTAGAATATAAAGTGGTACTAGAGATAATGGTAAACTTATTTACTTTAAAATGTTGAGGTGCAAATAATACCGATGGTCATTCCTATTATTTTTAAGTTAGGTATTGTGTAATAGTGTGTTGAAGAGATTATTAAATGATATTCAAAGAGCCACATTTTCCTTTCCATTGTAACGATTCTTGTCTTTTAACAATTTATAAGGATTGATAGTTTATAATCTTTTTTTTTTACCATTTTTAGGAAGTAAGCTAATCTTGTTGAGCATACATACTAAAGCTATGAAAGTTATATTGGTTGGTTATGACATTAAATATTTGATACGAAGATGTGATGATTTTTTATTTAATGCTCATTATTTATTGCCTAAAATCCAAATTTTGGTATTATATAACCATCATAAGTTCTCAAGCTGTATTTTATCTCATTTTTCTCATCCTCTAATGTTTTTGTCAAGTTTTACACTCAATTTTTAGAAAACTCAAATTAAATCATTTTTGTGGGCATAAACTACTTATATATCAGTTATACAAGTGTTTACATATGTTTAGAGCAAGGTTTTTTAAAGCAAAAAAGGTAAAGAATATAGGTTTCTCGAACCTCTAACAATGCTTTAAATTTGTTGTTTGTAAATATCATTTTTGAGCAACTTTTTGTTTAAACTAATGTCATGAATCTCTTAATTTTAGAAGAGGAGCAAAATCCCTTTAAGATCACGTAGAATTGGTTCCCAAATGATGAGACAAAATCAAGTTAAGGAATAAGTCGTATGACTTGTCGGGAGCTTGAAAAAATAAGATATTTATAATTTTACAATTATTGAGTATTTTAGATTTATCACTATTGAGTATTGAGTATTTTAGATTTATCACTATTGAGTATTTACAATTTTAGCACTATCTCATATTTATAGTTTATAGTTTTCCCACAATTATATATATAATGCTATGTAGCATTTTAATTTTGTTAAATTTGTAATCTTGTTTCAAATATAATTCAATATTATGTGCTTATGAACTTACTCTTGTAAGTATAGGAATTTTTTTTATTGATATTATTTTCTCCTACTGTTGATAAAATTTTCTACTAATATCTATATAGGAAATGAAATTATCTTATTGACAAGTTTACAGTTTGGTAGGAAGCCTATATTATAGAGGAGATGATCATCATTCTTACTAAGAAGGAGGATGAAATTAAATGAAGAAATGAAGGGCAAAAAGCATGGTAATGGTTACAAGCCAAAACTATGGTGGTTAGAAAAGGAAGCCTTTACTAAAGAATATCAATAATAATAATCCTTTCAAGAAACATAATATGCATGACAAAGGAAATGGACAAGGAGTGACCTTAGTTTCTAGTGCTCCAAAGAATGAGGGATTACAAGAAAAATGCAATTACTACCAGAAATTTAGGCATAAGAAGGCAAATTACAAGAAGCTTAAGACTATACTAGAAAAGAAAGATAATTTTTTATATTATCGATATGCCTTCTAATACTTGGTAGTTAAACATTGGTGCAATAATTTATATCACAATTGCTTGCAAGAGATAACAAACTAAGAGAAGCTAACTGTTATAGAGCAACATGTACATATAAGAGATGGTACAAAAATCAAAGTTAACTTTTTGGAGATAATCTAATTACAACTTACGATAGAACATCTTATAGTTACGTGAAATTACACTCGTACCATAAATTAGGAGGAGTTTAGTTTTTGAATCCATTTTGGACAAAACTAGCTATAATTTCTTTTTGAAACTACAAAAGTAACTTTGTACATGGATTTATTTGTAGTAATCTTTACAAGCTTGAGTTAGTGGATGTGTCACTTCTTACCTCTTATTCTTCTTCTTCTTTTAATAATATTTATCCCACAAAGAGGTCAAGGTTAAATGAAAAATCATCAAATTTACGGAACAAACAATTGAATCGTATTTTTAGAAAAATAATGAAAAAGATTCATAAAGGATAAGATTTTATAAGACCTTGATTTTTCATATTTTAACATTTATGTTAACTGTATAAAATGAAAATTAACTACCAAGATTAGAAATATATACTAAAGTTAACAAGTGCATGTAACTACTTAGGTTAATCCATACCAATATTTGTAAGCCTTTTACTCCTCTAGCTATAGGTAGTTATAAGTATTTCATCACTTTTATTGATGATTTTTACTGTTATGGTTTTAATGAGCTTGTTCATAAGAAGTTTGATTCTTCGAAAGCATTGAAAGTTTTTAAATTAAAAGTGGAACTTTAATAAGGGAAAATAATCAAAATGGTTCATTCTGATAGACGTCGTAAATACTTTATAAGATATGATAAGACATGCCATAATCTTGGACTTTTTTTTAAGGTATCTACAAAACTATGGTATTCATGCTCAATAGACAATGCTTTGTACAACTTAATAAAATGAGTTGTAAAAAGAACAAATTGCACACTTATTGATATAGTGAGATGTATGTTAGTGGAATCTTCCTTGCCAAATTTTCTATGAGGTGATATTTTGATAATTATATTTTATATTTTGAATCAAGTTCCCATTAAGTATATCCCTAAGAATCCTTAAGAGTTATAGTCATAGAGGAAACCCGGTTTATGTCACCTCTATGTTTAGGGTTACAAAGTAGGAGTGAGACCCTGCAACATATAATTAAGAAACTTGATCCTAAGACCATCATTGGCTACTTTATTGGTTATTATATGGACTAATAGTTCCAAATTCTAATGTCTATCACATACCATCAGGGTCATTAACTCAAGTCAAGTTATTCATTTGAAATATTAAACTAGTATATGCTAGGGGCCTAAGAAGGTTATTTTCAAATAAAACTTAATTGTTGTCCTCGTGCCTATCATTTTTGCTCCCATAGTTAACCCTATAGTTGACCAACATTCAATAGTCATTCAAGATGAACACATTGAATAAGTATCAAGGGAAGTTCCATATCCACTTATAAAAGATATGCCTTTAAGATGATTAGAAAGGGTTTGAGGATCTCCAATCCCTAATGACTATATTGTATGGTTACAAAAAGGATGAGTATGACATTGGTGACATCTACAATTTTTCAATAGATGCTATGAATGTTGAGATCAACTCTATTTCATAAAATAAACTATGGAGCTTGGTTGTGTTGCTAAAAGACTATAGGTTTATTGGATGTTAATGGTATTCAAGACCAAACTTGATGTCAAACTTTAAGTACAGAGATATAAAGTGAGACTAGTAGCAAAAGACTATAGCCAATAAAAAGTTTTTGGCGACAAAAGACTCCTATTGTGTTTTCAATAAGGAATCTTTCCTAAAAATTATAGCTACTCATTTGACCTAAAGCTTTACCAAATAGAAGTAGACTAACTTTCTTAAATGGATACTTAAGTGAAGATGTCTACATAGTTTAACTTATTGGTTTTAAGGTAGTTAGGAAAGAAAACAAAAATTATAAGATCTAGAAGCAAATTTATAAGTTAAAACAAGCTTTAAGATAGTGGTATCTTATGTCTAATAAAATTGTCACATATAACGAATTGAAGGAAAATATTGTTGACCAATTTATATCCATGAAGGTCATTGAACGGGTAGATATTTATGTGTTATATTTTAATGATATATTGCTTTCTACTAATGAAATTGGTCTATTAACTAAGACAAAACAAATATTATTTATCCATTTTAATATGAAGGAACTTGGCAAAGCATTGTATGTTTTAGGCATATAAATTCTTCATGATAAGGCCAATGGTATACTTAGATTGTTTAAAAAAACATGCATCATCATGTCTTAAAGATGTTTAATACGTAACCTTTTTCTTTTATAAAGACTAGTTGTAAAAGGTGATAAGTTTTCTAAAGCCTAATGTCCTTAAAGTGATGTTGATATAGATTAAATGAAAGCAGTCCTTTATGCTTCTATTTTTAGCACCTTAATGTATAATCAAATGTGTAAAAATTTTATATTTCCTTTGCAATTTTTGTTCTTGGTATATATTTGAGTGGTTGTACACAAATCTATCAAAAAACAACTAAAAAAAATATTGAGGTATCTTCTAGGTACCAAGGATTTTATGTTGACACATCAACATGCTGACACTCTTAAAATGTTTAGTTTCAACAATTCAAATTTTTTTAGGTTATATGGATGATAAGAATTATATTTTGCGTACATATTTCTTGCTTCTTCTTCAATCATTAAGATAAAGTATGAGAAATTTTATGAGGTTACTTGTCATGTAATATGATTGTGAAATTCATGTCAACATTGGAAGTTATGGAATCGATTTTGAGGTTATTAATATTGTATTATGACAATTCCACAATTGTTTCTCTCAAAATATTAAGAACACTTTCGTCTTATTACAATTACGCACATACCCTTTGAGAAAAATGTTAGGAGACACTAACTAAAGGCCTACCTATTTGTATACACACAACCTAAATAAGACACTTAGGAGAAATTTTTTTCTTTATTTCAGTTGAAGTTTTTGTTTTTTGTTTAATATATGTTGGATAAGGGATGCTTAGTTTTTGTATAAAACATGCAAATTATAGATGTTTGTTACTATTTATAACATTTCACAATTCTATATTCCTAATAATTAACAAATTGGTGATATTAATTATGTTGAATCTATAGTTATGTTGTTTTCATACTTTCATAATAGTAGTGATTAACTATATACAATTAAGGGTGGTGTTAAGCTCGACCCCAAATCCATGAGCTTTAGACTAGGCTTAGGTTTTCTTAAAAAAAAAATGCTTTGGTTCGAGTTTTGGCTTTAACAACCTAAACTGAAGCCTGATTCAAAACCAAAAAGTTCTAAGAAAATTATGACGTTTTGAGTAAAAATAATTTTATTTTCTATCTTTTAATTAGAAAATTAAAAATTTAGGTCAGATTGGGCTTAGTCTATGTGCCCTAAGCTTGGGCCCGAGTAGAAATTTTTGAGTCGAGCTTGAACTTAGGTAGGCGCGACCAAGCCTAACCCATTACCAGGCCCATATACAACTAATGCATCCTATTAGTGTGTTCATTGTATACTATTAGTTTGGCTATACATAGTATTGTGCGCGCATTATGGTATGATTATGTAGTCTAAATGGGAGGATGTTAGATTAATTAATATAGACTAGTTTAATCTTATGACATTTAACATCTCAATTATGTGTATGTTACATTTGGGCCATTTATAGGATGAACATTATATTACTAACCATAATATTGGCCTTTATATCCATTTTTCAATCTTGTCCAAGCCTACGAGCCTATGACTCATCATAAAATATATTTTAACCTAGTTAATATATTATTGCTCATTGTTCAGTTGGATAGTGTTTCATAGTGTGTGGAAGAGTTTGTTTAATAGAATTCAAAGAACATTAGTTTTCCTCTCCATTGTGTTAGTTTTATCTTGCAACAATTTAATGGGGATCGATGACTTATAATCAATTTTTACCATTTTTTAGAGGTAACTTTCCAATCTTACATACTTCAGAACTATGAAAGTTATATTGGTTAGTTTTAGGAATGAATGTTTGAATGTATATTGAGATATAGTGATTTTTTACTGATTAGTGTAAAAAGGGATGAATGTCTAAACTAAAAAAAAAGGAAAAAAAGGAAATGCTTGTCTATCAACATAATTAAGTTTAATGAAAAAGAAAAAAGTCTAATTTCTCATGCATCTAATATAATTAAAACAAAACTTATGTTAACTATCTTTTGTATCCCTCCTTAAAAATAAAAAGTAATCATCCATTATTAAACATGTCTTGCCATTTAACTTATTTATTGTAGTTAAACGAGCAAATGAACATTTAAAAGTTTTTTGCCAGCAGTTATACGCCACCATGTGAGACTTTTAGTGATTATTATTAACTTGAAAATTATAAGTAATGGTAATTTAACTTCTAAAAATAAATCAAAATTTAAATGGAGAGTATGAAATTGAAGAATGACTTGACCTCATTTGATTCAACCTATATTGTGGTTTGGTGACTTATCTCTAGTATAGAAATTAAGAATAAACTGAGAGTTACATATCTGTAGACAAAATAGATATTATTTTACACCTGAGTTGTTAATTGGATTTTACATTTTTGTGTAACATTAATATGAATTTATTATGTTTGAAAATTTGGATCCAGTGTTTTTAAAATTAAAATTGAGATGTCATCGTATTTGTTTTCCTTTTTATTATTGCCAGTAAAAAATTTTCCATTGTAATTTAATTCAAAGAAATTAGTTAAGTTCTAAAATAATAAGATAACAATTTAAAGTATTGAAGACTTTTTTATAGTAAAAGATTCTTAATCATTGTTTTTTAAATATACATTCAACGTATAATAATTTATTAATTACATGTTTATGATAAAAATAATAATTAAAAACTAAGTAAACAAATTTAATTAAGTAATAGATTACATAATGCATATTTTCCAACACTAATTAGCACTATGCAAGCAAACAGAGTTTACAAAATAAATTTGATTTAGTTAAAACAGACTTGTCTTGGTGAATTTTAAATTATTATTAGGATTGAAAAGTTAATTTGAAACTCAATTTAAAAGGTCTGATATTTTAATAAAAATAATACTATTTTGATTTAATTGCTTAAAATAACATTGTTTTAATTGATTATACCAAAACAACATTATTTTAGAGTAAAATTCAAAAAAAAAAACATTATTTTAGAGTAACATTTGAAAAAAAAATCAAAATTTTCAAGATCGATCGAATAATAAGATTCCGATCACTTTCCTTATTCAATCTAGCCCAACGTTAATCAAGGAATCCAATCCACGAGATCTACTAATTGGAACACCCCTAAAAGTATCTAATTAATTGCAAATTCCTCCCATCAAAAGTATCATTTTAATCCGGGAC
>JAOSBO010000002.1:36057049-36067493 GCA_027563915.1 Erythroxylum rotundifolium
TTTCTATTTCATTTCAACTCTATACAATGAGCGATGAATAAAAAGGGAGTGTTCTATAGCAAAAACATATTCTTTATAAATACGGCATTGTATCAGAGCTTTTTGTCTTGAGAGACCTATGAGATGAGTGAAACCAAAACACAAACCTGATTTATAACCCATAATTACAATAAGAATTACAACCAACTTCAAGCAATGGGGATTGAAACACAACTGTCTCAAGGTGCACCACTAATTTTTGAAGGTGAAAAATATCAAGTTTGGGTTGTTTAAGTGAAAGCTCATATTGATGCTGTGGATGTTTAGGAAGATGTGGAGGAAGACTATGAATTGCCTCCATTGCCAACAAACCCTACAATGACTCAAATTAAGATGCACAAAGAAAGGAAAATTAGGAAGTCTAAAGCCAAAGCCTGCTTGTTTTTTGCTATTTCAAACATCATATTCACAAGAATTATGAATCTAGAGTTTGCAAAGGATATCCGGGATTATCTCAAAAAGGAACATCGAGGCAATGAAAGGATAAAGAGCATGCAAGTACTCAACTTCATTAGAGAATTTGAAATGCTGAAGATGAAAGTGTTAGAAACTATTAAAGAATACTCCAACAAGTTACTCAGCATAGTAAATAAGGTGAGGTTATTAGGTAAGGATTTTTCTGAGGATCTTATAACCTTACTTGAAAAATATGAATATAAAATTTTTGCAAAAGAAGAAGCTAAGGATCTATCAAGCATGTGTTTGGTAGAATTAATAAATGCACTACAGGCATAAGAACAAAGGAGGACAATAAGAGAAGAAAGAATCAACTCTTAAAAAAAAAGAAAAGAAAGAATCATTGAAGGTGCTCTACTAGCAAAGGTAAAAAATTTAGGAGGAGAAAAAAACAAGAATTTTAATAAGATTGACAACAACAACGTCAACAACAGAAACAATGATGATTCATATCCACAATGCCCACATTGCAACAAACAAATCACCCACAAAGCAAATGTTGGTGGAGGCCTAATATAAAATGTAGAAAATGTGGACAAATTGAGCATATGGATAAGATTTGCAAGTCACAAAATGAAGAGGCAAAAGCAACAACTGAGCATCATCAAGAGGATGAATTATTTTGACATTAAAGCTCTGTAACTCTTAAGGCAAAGGAGGAGTTTGTTTGAAAATCCCTTAGGCTTATAGATTATTACGAAATAAATGGTCAAACTGACCAAGTATTAGGCAAATTTGATTATAATATTTAGTGCTTGATTTTAGGAATCAGTTTAGAGATATTCTTGTGATAGGTAGCAAATAAATAAGATTTTCTGTTACATTTCAGCTATACATAATGAGGTTTGTTGTTGTCAATAAAAAGGGGGTGTTCTATAGCAAAACATGTTCTTTATCCTTTTCTTTTATTTACATATTATGCTTCAGCTTTATAAATACAACAGTTCACAATGTAAATTTTGCACTTTTTATAAGGTTGAGCTTTACTTCTGTCAATTCAGATGGGCTTTGACTGCCAAGAATAAAGGATTTATTTATAAAATTCTAGGTTTGCCTATTCAACAATAAAATCTCATACCAACTTCATGTTCAATTCAAATAGGCTGGTTACATGTGAGAAAAAGATTTTTTAAGCCTAACTGAATTGAATTCAATTTTGTTTTTCCTTTTTTAAAGGATAAGAGAAGAAGGTGCTTTGTACATAGATTGTGAAGTGGAGAATGTTGAAACTACTTTGGAAATTGAATTGTATTGCTTTTCTTAATAAGTAAACATAAACATGAATTGGGGATGGCAGCACAATATCACTTTTCACAATGATAATGACCTAGAAACAACTTTATTAGAAGATAGAAGTGTTCAAAGGAAAATTCCCTATATTGATTAATGCAAGTGTTGTATTTTTTTAATCCCAAGTGATAAAATCTAACTTGTTATCAACTTGTTTGTTTTAGTCTTCACGTGGCCACAATAAGAGAGTGAACTATTAAGCATACATTTTTTTAAATCCCAAATGATAAAATCTATCTTGTTATCAACTTATTTGCTTTAATCTTCATGTGGCCACAATAAGAGAGTGAACTATTAAGTATGAAAATTTTATATATGCCTAATCCAAAAATGTATAGTTGGTTAGTGATAATGTTTATAAGAGAAATATAGAGAAGGGAATTAATTAAGATTTTGTATTCCATTAGCTTCGTGATCAAAATAATGAGAAATATTGCATATAGAACTTCGAAGACATTATCACGAAAATTAGTTGACTCTAATTCATGTAGGATTCATTACATTTAGGTGATGTTCATTTTATGTAATCATTTTGTGTTAAACTAAGTTGTACTGAACTATATAAATTGTGTTCATTTATGATGCCAAGCTTAATATTGTTCGTTTTACTAGTAAATATGTTAAATATATTTTCTGACAATTTTACTTGAGTATCGTAATCTGGAATTCAATCGTCAAACAAATGATGATAGAGAACATATATGATCTTTTTATTCATAGGCAATCGAAATATAATTATACGTTATTTATATGTATGACATGGCATTGGCATACATTTATGCCATTTCTTTCTTCCTATAGAAACTTAGTCTTTCAATTATGGCTAGTGTATCAAAGAATATTGTTGATAAACTCAATAAGGGTGGGAAAGTAAACGGCAATAATTATGAAATCTAGAGCATGCAATCCAACATATACCAGAAGAGCAAGAGGTTATAGAACCATTAAACATAACCATGGACATTCCTGAGAAAGGCAATATGACCTGACACAAAAGGGACTGTAATGCTTATGAAATATGGAGGAAGAAGAACTAGTTATCTAATATTATGTTTATTTACATCAACTAGTGATTCCAATAATGATTAATTTTGTGGCATGCTAGACTATATCACATTGGTTAAAATTGAATAAATTGACTAGCTAAAAAAGGCCTCTTAGGTGATTTATATGAAGTGGATTTACCCATTTGTGAATATTATCTAACCGATAAATTGGCAAGAAAGTCATTGGAAAATGGAACACAAGCTTCCTATGCTTTGTAATTAATTCATTATATCCTATATGGTCCAACAAATATGAGGGCACAATGTGGGGCTACTCAGTATGGTTAAGTATACTTAATTTCTCTAAAATCTAAAGCATTAAATTGTTCATAAAGTATATAATTTTGGTTAAGGATTAATTAAATAGGAAAATAAAAGTGCTAAGACTGATTAAGGACAAAAATACTTGTTTGATAAGTTCAAGATGTTATGCAATGAAAAAGAAATAGAAAGACAATTAACTATTTCAAAACCTACTAGGAATGGTTAAGTCTGAATAGACACAAGTAAATTTACTAATCACCTATTAGAGTGATGCATTGCTTACAGCTACTTATGTACTTAATTGAGCACCCATAAAATTAATTATAAACATTATTTATGAGTTATGGATAGGTAGAAAACCTAACATGAAAAATATAAAACCACAGGGGTGCGATGCTGACATTCATAATTTATCTCACAAATATGGGGCCCAAGAGGATGTAAAGTGGTGATGTGGTTTAGTTTTAATCGTAAGCACATGGTGTGGCTATAGCTAGCACTGGTGAGTACGACTTTACCCCACAAGGACTAAAATTACTAGTATTTACCATATTTTTATTATGTAGTCTAACAAATTATGGCACTTATGATTAATCAAATTTAAAATTAAAACAATAAACTAAAATAAATCAACTCAGTTGACTAACTAGAATGAAGATTAAACATAGAAACAATTAAGGAAGACAATGGTACATGGATTTCACAGTCCCCTAAGACTTCTTAATCAATTATGATTTCATTACTTAGTTTAATCTACAGTTTATTGGGCCATGAAAAGTCCCCAATTAGGCTAATATCTTTCTCAAGATTATTAACACTTAACTCTAAATTGATTAATTGAAATCTCTTTCTAATTAAAACTCTTAGAATTGCATTAATCGATTTATGAATTTCACTATCAGGTTTGACTCTAATCTAGATGATTTATGTCGGCATATTTGTAGGTTTGAATGCAACATCTTTCAATTATGCTAGCTCTTTTCACACGGTGGATTTCTCAATCTCAATGGAACGAGAGCAAACATAAATCAACACGCTTGCAATATTAATTCAAGAATAATTAAGAAAGCATAATTGAATCTCATTAAAACTAAAAAAATGAATAAAATAAAATAAAATCAATAAAAGGTCTATCTTTAGGTTCATTTAGTCTAAGTGTCGATAAAAGATTAGTTCCTAATTATAGAAGACATAACATCAAAACTAAAGGAAAACTAGAAAATCAAAAGAAACATGATGAAATCCCTTTTAATCTTCATGAAATCTATTTTAGATTGATGGTAATAAACTCCTAAAATTTTTCTTTTCTTATTTTTCATTCTCTCTTTCATCCTAGGTTGTCAATTTGTATTTTCTCGAGCCTCTATTGAGCCTCTCTTTAGCCTCCCTCATTTTCTCTTAGTTTGCCTTTTTATAGCTTAAAATTTAGGGATTCTATAGTGGAAATGATACCCACATAGCTATGTATATGACCGTGTCCCTTAATCTCACTTTAATTCTTCAAAATTTTCTAAAAAACATAGTTTGACATAGATGTGTCCCTCAATGATAGTTTCAATCTATCAATTTTCTGCCTCGATTCCATCTGATTTTTGCTACTTTCCCATAAAGGTAATTAAAACCTCAAAACATAATATGAATGAATTAAATATAAAAAACAATATAAAAATTCTCAAATAAACAAACAAAACGTACTAGATATCATATTAGAACTACGGTATATTAAGCATTTATCAAACTCCCCCACATTTAAATATTTCCTTGTTCTCAAGCAAATCAATTTCATTACTCTTAACTTAATAAGAAACAAGTCAGGAAAAGCGTTAAACAAATCAAAGAATCCATTGAGATTCTCTATTATTCATTCAATTACAAAGTTCATTGGATTATTAAGCACTTAGTTACTTGCATTAAATTATAAATCAATTAAATTCAATCCATAATTCTTTAAATTTCAACTTAATTCACTCCATCCCACTTAATATATAAAGTAAACATATAAAAGAAAAAAGGTAGGTGACTTTTCAGTAGAGATGAAGTATCTGAAGATAAGGAAGATGCTGGAGATGAATGATTATCAACCAAGGCCCTATTGTGAAGAACATCACGTGGAAGAACCATATGTGCCAGCAGAAGATCATAATTTTATTATTTGAGGAAACATGGAGCCACGCTAGCGACCCTAAACTAAGGCGCATCTTGGAAGGCAAACCAAGGGAAATAAATTTCTTTTCTGCACAGTTCCGTATTACTTTTTATTTACACGTTTGTTTCTATGCTAGTTTGTTTCTTTCTTGTTTTTAAGTTTTCAATCAAAATAAGAGAAAGAATAAAACAACTGAAATAAATATTTTCTCTTTTTTTATTGCTTGTACGACTATATAGTCATGATAAAAGAATGAGTTGACTAAAGAATTTGATAGCAACTTTAGAATGTACCTTTACTCTTGTGATTGGTTGATGTGCATTATCTTTAGAGGAGTGATGACTAGTGGTAGACAAAGCCAGTGAGATTCTGAGCCTTCATAGATTGGCACATTCATATTCGTTGTCTTTTGATAATGTAGATAATCTTGTAGAATTCTATCATTAAGCCACTGTCCTAGTAGTAGAAAAATCGTCATATGGTGATATGGTATAAGATACTAAGACAATTACTTAGTGCAAGTGAGAGATTGTCGGTTTTTACTCTTGGTGTAGTTTAGTGATAAAATAATTTAAAGACGTTCTTTATCTTGTACATAGTTAGATGTATATGGTAAAGTCCATGAGATAATTATATACTACAAATGAAATTATGACGAGATTATAATTATGAGATTCATATTGAATTTATGTATTATCCCTAAGTTGTTTCTAGTTATTGTTTTATTAAGACTGGACATTAATAGAACATAAAAGGAATAACACACATTATGTTTTTCCTTATGAAAGAAGTGGTTGATCTCACATTATGTTTTTCCTTATGAAAGAAGTAGTTGATATCATAGGCTAAGGTATGGAGATATTGAAACAAACTTGTGAGTGCTTATTAGAGAATAAGTTCATTAAACTGGCCTGATGAAAAATCTATTTGGAACATTACTTGTATGTTTATGGAAATTCTCATTATGACAGATTGTATAAGTGATCCTTTAACTTGTTGTCTCCAAAGTTATCTTGTATAAAATTTGCTATGTTTCGATACTATTTATGACTTATTCTAATTATAGATTGTTCAATCAGTAATCACTAGATGTAGCATGAACTATATGGAGGTTGTTGAGTGATTAAGATAAGATTCATCACCTTAAAGTAATTAGGGAGAATGTTCTATTTCTTTCGGTTAGTATTCATTCAAGAAATCCTTGATTAACGTGGAATGACACCTTGAAAATAGCTTACTATTGTCATTAATTTGATCAGTAGCTAAGGACGAAGAACTAATATGATTGAACTCAAAATAGAGTAAGCATTTTATGCTTTATGTCTAATCGAAACATTGTATGATGAAATGATTAAATGGCACTTGGAACTTTAGGATGGTTATGATGTATACACGACAATCTTGATTTATGGATATAAATAGTTGAATTAGAGAATTAAAGATAAATTAAAGGAGTTTAATTTATCTAATCCTAAATATTATTTAAATTTATAATTTATATCCATTATCATCATATTTGGGAACCTAATAGGCTACAAACAAAAAACAAGTTGAAGAAAAAAAGCATAATTTAATCAAGTTGGACTTGATTGTAAAAATTGAGAAACTTTATGATTAAATATGAGATATTTAATAAATAATGATCAATATGAGATATTGGATCTTATTTCAGAATAATTGGTATTTAATTAGAATTATTTGTAATTCTAATTAAAATTTAAATGAAATTAGAATTTAATTTCAATTAAATTACTAAAATATATAAAACTTATTATAAATAGGCTTAAGCTGAGCTAACACTTCTTGCTTAGTCCTATATGTAAGAGTTACAAAGATCTCAACATATTCTGTTGATACTATTAAAAATCGAACACTTGTGTGGCTACAGTGGTTAAGATGAATCAGTTTCAAAAGGAGTTTGTCGGATATGACAAGAAAAAGATTAAGATCACAATAAAATTTCATACTTTATTATAATTTATGTGTTAATCATTTTATAAAATTAAAGTGATATTGATTTTCAAGAAATTAAAATATAAAAAAGTGTCGTAATCTCTGCTAGGGTCGAGATTGGATCCTATGTCAGTTTCCAACCCAAGGTTCCTTTTTTACAAAGATATAAGGATAGTACAATAACTGAAATTGGAAGGGGTAAGACTACATATTATTGACCTCTTTATATCTTGCGTATAACTTGAGATTCGTAAGTTGTTGACGTTGATGTTGTTATTAGGATGTTTATAATTAACTGAAATGGTGTGCAAAGACGTTCGAAATAAATCACAATCATTAGACCTGATTTTGAGAAAAGACATGGCAGTCACTGACCAAAGTTTGGTCTTCGTGTTTTGGTACCGCTCATACATGAGGATATTTTCTGTTTCTTTCTTATTCAATCCAAACTGTTACCTCTTTCTGCAGCCACTTACTTCTATTCCTATGTCTACTTGCTAACTTCACTTGTTTCCCAACTGATCACTCTCCGGTGATTCTTTGTCCTGTTCTGCTTCCTTTTTTATGGATGAATCCTCCTCTCGGGCTTCTTGTTCTTTTTTGGTGGAAGAGTCTTTATGTTTCGCTGCTTCTTCTTCTTCTTCTTGTTTTTTTAATTTCAAGACCTCTGATAAGACTCTCCAGACAAGTCTCGGGATCTCCTGGAAAAGTCTTTGGCATCAGATGCTCCGCGACATCGGCAGGAGTCATTTGGACTTCGCCCAACAACTTGCTAATCTTTGTGAACAATTGATGTGATTTGAGTTTCAGGTAGTTGTCAGTCAAAACCTTGAAAGCTTCGAAGTTACAATAAGAAAGTTCTATGTGTTTATCCATCCTACCTCTCCTAATCAAAGCAGGATCAAGTTTCTCCTTGAAGTTGGTTGTGAAGACAATTAATCTCTCTCCTCTGCAAGCTGACCAAAGCCCATCAATGAAATTCAACAGTCCTGACAGTGTCACTTGACTACCTGTGTTTTCTTCTTTCTGCTGCTTTTGATTTGGGTCCTTGGGCGTGGCATCTTTCTCTTCCTCTTTCACCTTCTTCTTTCTCTGACCGGTTAGATCAAGAGAACAATCTATGTCCTCTATAACAATCACCGATTTGCTTGAAGTATCGATTAGTAACTTTCTCAGCTCGGTGTTGTCATTAACAGCAGTCAACTCCAGATCATAAATGTCATAGTTCAGTAAATTGGCCATAGCCGCAATCATTGTGGACTTACCAGTCCCTGGATGACCATAAAGTAGATAACCTCTCTTCCAAGCCCTGCCAATTATGGTATAGAACTCTTCTGATTTGCTAAATGTGATCAAATCATCAACAATTTCCTTCTTCTTCTTTGGTTCCAAGGCTACTGTTTCAAAAGTCGCAGGATGTTGGAACACAACACAGCTCCAATATGATCCACTGTTAGTGTAAAGCTTTCTTTGCCGGTTTTTCACCTTGATTGCCTTACCCTCTTTAAGGACATGGGGCAGATACGATCCAATTACGAGATCTCTGTGCCTCTTATGGAAAGTGAGCTTGTAGTATCTTCTCTCTTCTGAGGATGGATAGAAAGAAATTGTCTTACTCTGGGAGAAGTGCTTCCCGGACGCCCACCGTAGTTTGACACCTTGGAATTCATCAGCAACCTCTTCAAAATCGTCCATGCTTAGACTAAGCGTCTGGTTGGTCTTTATTGAATCGGAAGCTTTAAGTCGCTTGGCTTGCATTGAGGAATTGTAGCAAAGGAAAGTTTTTATAGCAGAGTAAGCTTCGCTGCGCATGAAACGCTCTCTGGTGAACTCGTTGAAGGTGATCTGAAGATAGGGATAAAAGAAAGTGAAAGCTTTTTGGCCGTATTTTTCAACGTACTCTCGTAGTTCGTATGGACAGTATTGTTTAATCATGGCCCAGATGAACATGACACTAGCAATGATTGATCCCAGATTAGCAAACATTTCCCCTGACTTCATGTTGTCGGCTCCGAAGGGCAATTCTCACTCGGAAGAAACACCAAAGGCAAAGTGGAAGGGAAGGAAAAGAAGCTTGTCAGAAACACAGAAGAAAGCTGAAATTTTTGTAGGAAGAGGAATTTGAACAACTCAAGAACTGGAGGGTGTGCGACAGAGCTGAAGAAAGGGAATACGAAGAGAATAAAATGAAACCTTTCTTGTATTATTTGATTGTATCGGTTGTAATATATACAGAATGAAAGTATTCTAGAATATGCTAGTTTATTCTTACAGATAACAGAAATCAGTTATGTACAATTGTGTGAGGTTGTTGGAGGAGATGGTCTTCGGTGGTAGCAGGCACAGGGGAAGTAGTGGAAGGCTGGAGAGCAGAGTGTTGCGTGGTTACTGTAGGAGACCCAGTGATGGTGGGCCTGGAGCAGGTGAGTTGGCCCAAGCCTTTAGATGAGTGATGAGGATCCGGTGGGTTGAGATCCTTTAGACCCCCTCTCAAACGAAACCTAGGATTGAGAACTAGGTTAAGTTTGAAAGCCAGTTCATGAAACCGTGCGGTAGGTAGAGGCTTGGTGAGCATGTCGGCCAGCTGGTCAGCAGTGGGAACATATCGGACCTCCAAGAGACCAGCGGCGATTTTGTCACGAACAAAGTGAACGTCGATTTCTATGTGCTTGGTGCGGGCGTGAAACACGGGATTGACGGAGAGAGCCCTGGCGCCATTGTTGTCGCACCAAAGAATCGGAGATCTGGGAGGTCGGAAACCAAGCTCAGAGAGAAGGGAAGATAACCAGAGGATTTCAGTAGAAAGCTGGGAGAGAGCACGATATTCGGCTTCAGTGCTGGACCGAGCGACCACCGTCTGTTTCTTGGAACTCCAGAAAACAAGGTTGCCGCCAAGAAAGACAGAGCCGCCGCTGATGGATTTACGGTCGTCTGGAGAGCCGGCCCAGTCAGAATCACTAAAGGCCTGAAGATCAAGGGGAGACGATGACGGTCGGAACAATAAGGCCAGATCGGAGGTGCCCTTCAGGTAACGAAGCACCCTCTTGAGAGCAACCCAGTGAGGAGTAAGAGGATCTGAGAGAAACTGGCTGAGTTTATTCACGATGAAACTGATGTCCGGCCGTGTATTACAGAGGTATTGGAGAGCACCGACCAGGCTACGATACAGAGATGGATGGGCAAAAGGCAGACCTTCATGACGAGAGAGTTTAAGTCCAGTGGCAGCTGGAGTGGAGCATGGCTTACAGAG
>JAOSBO010000002.1:36083006-36094643 GCA_027563915.1 Erythroxylum rotundifolium
TAAACTCCTCAAAACTTTACTCGCAACAATTTCATTACTAATATTTTCACCATACGACTTCATATGATTAACAACCCCAGATACTCTAGATAAAAGCTCTTGTACATATTCTTTTTTCTTGCATCACCAATGCTTCAAAGTCACGACGAAGAGTTTGTAGTTTTACGAAAATTACCTTCTTATCACCTATCTACTCTTGCCATAGAGTTTCCCATGCCTGATTGGAAGTTGTAGCTGCCATAATTCTGGGGAAAATTTGGTCATCAACTACCTGCTGGATGAAAAATAGAGCTTTTGTGTCTTTTTGGTTCTCCCGTGCACATGGATCGATTGCCTGAAGAGTAGTTAATGCCATTGTTTGCCATGGTTGTGGATTCACCATAGTGTTTGCCTTACTGTGTTTCACTCAAGTGCTCTTTTACTTTACCCTTTGCCCAATGAGAATTGAACTTGGATGAAAGAAACTATGTTTTGATCACTTTTTCAACCTGGCTCTGAAACCAAAAGTTGTTGAAAGCACAAGAAATAAGACAGAAAAGAAAAGAGACGAAAGACATGGATGCCAAAACTGAAAATAAGACAACCTTTGTAATGGCTTTTTCTACATACTAGTCAGAGACAAAACAGGCCTATATATAGGCTTACAATTAACCAATAAAAGCTAAAAATAAGGCATTAAATGACAAATGCGGAAGTGAAAAAAAACAAAGACGTGGGCTGAAACTTAATGGGAAATAAGGAACATAATGTCTGCATGAAAGAGGGGACATGAAGCCACTAACATAAAACGTGTCCTACTAATTTTGAAGCACTATTCAACAAATTCCAAGCACGTTTTATAACTTGATAAGCTTGACTAGTGTATACATATCCTATAACCAATTAGAAGGTCTCGTTCCTAACCCTAAAGCATTCAATGAGGCTCCATTTGAGGCAATCAAAAGTAACAAAAATCTTTGTGGCAATATCACTGGTCTAAATGCTTGTGTTATCCATTGCTAGAGAATATATAAAACTAATTGAGTTGGCCTCACATAACAACTTAAATTATTGTGATAAAATAGTCACTTAACTTGATATCAGAGCCATTATGACCAAGTAGTCCTGAGTTCGAATTTTACCACTCATCTATTTCTCATCTAATTAAATTAAGCACAAGGTAGAGTAGGCCTGTGCAAGTTTCATGCCCAAAGAACTTTCACTTGAAGGGGTGTATTAGAAAATATATAAAATCAATTGAGTTGGCCTTACATAACAGCTTAAGTTATTGTAGTGAAATGGTCGCTTAACACCCATAAAAGAGACCGAAATGTCTTCAGATATATTGTTCTTCCCATCTTGATTAGTACATTTGTGCTGGTTACATTTTTGGTATGTTGCTTCATTATCTGCAAACAAGAAAGGGCAGATTTCATGGCACAAAATTCTCTGCTTTGTGAAAGTTTTGAGAGGGCCAATTGTACTCACTTTCTCTAGAAGCTGAAAGGGAAAAACAAATGCTGAGAGAGATGCGTAGTGAATATTTTTATCAAAAATTGCCAAATAACGAAAATACGCTATGCGAAGAAATTGCTAGAGCTACAAAGGACTTCAACTCAATATATTGCGTTGGTACTGGAGGGTGTGGGATAGTTTACAA
The DNA here is from genome assembly GCA_027563915.1 of Erythroxylum rotundifolium. Taxonomy (NCBI): domain Eukaryota; kingdom Viridiplantae; phylum Streptophyta; class Magnoliopsida; order Malpighiales; family Erythroxylaceae; genus Erythroxylum; species Erythroxylum rotundifolium. The sequence goes on from JAOSBO010000002.1 coordinate 36,084,646, forward strand.
AGTCGTGCTACCGACAAGTCAAATAATTGCTGTTAAGAAACTTCAGCAAGCAAAAGACGGTGAGATGCCCAATCTGGAGGGACTAAGCTCCATGTCTTAACCCACGTGAGACACCAAATCATTGTGAAGTTATCTGGCTTTTGTTCTAAAGCAGAGCGTCATTTTTGGTTTATGAATTCATAGAAAGAGGAAGCTTGAAAATGATGCTAAGTAATGAAGAAACAGAAGTGGAGTTAGATTGGACTAACAGGCTCAATGATGTCAAGGAAATGGCCAATGCTGTGTCCTATGTACACCATGACTGCTTCCGTCCAATAATTCATAGAGACATTTCTAGCAACAACTTCCTTGTAGACTCCAGTTACGAAGCTCGTGTTTCTGACTTTGGTATAGCAAGGTTTCTGACGCAAGGTTCTTCTAGTTAAGCCTTCGTCGCTGGTACCTTTGGCGACACAGCTCCAGGTGCATTCAACTTTCCTTTGTTTTGTTTAGTTTTTAGTCATCACTTCTATACAAGGAACCAAGCTTTAAGAAGCATTATTATCATTAAGGTACACACGTAGCCTAGAAAATCTTCCTTTAAAATTAAGAACTGTTCCATGGCCTTGTTCAATATTTGAAGTAATCCCTTGTTTCAAAATGGAAGATATGTACTTAACATCTCCATTGAAACTGAAGTTACTACTTTCTTATTACGATTTTGTTCTTGTTGCTAAATTGGCAGAGCTAGCTTACATAATGAGAGCAAATGAGAAGTCCGATGTCTACAGTTTTGGAGAGCTGACATTGGAAGTAATAATCGGAGGGCATCCGAGTGATGTTGTCTAGTCTCTGGCATCACTTGAATCATCATTTCCAATGGCAATTGGTAAGCACACACTGTTGAAGTATGTGATCGACCAACGCCTCCCAACTCCTCGAGACAAAGACTTAGGCAGTATGGCCTACATTACTCTAATTGCATTTGCATGTTTGAGAGCTAATCCACAATCTCGGTCAACCATGCAAGAAGTTTCTGCTGAGAAAAACTCGATATTGCTAAATTCTGTGAAAGTGTAAACACAATATCAAAACTTTTAAAATCTATTTGAGTAATTGGAGTAAGTAAATACCACTACCAAATTGTCAACAATAACAAAAAATCAAACACAAATAACGACACTGAAATTTTTGACGTGGAAAATGCTTCAAATCAAGTGTCAAAACCACAGGACCTCCAATTAAAAAAAATAACTCCAATAAATTAAAATATATACAAATATCATCTTCTCAAAGACACAAACTCAGCATTAAGAAGAGGAATAAGCAACTACACTAGATAACATTGTTAGGAACAAAAAAGGAGAGAAATTACTAAAAACGCATCAATATTTCGAAGCTCCAATCTAAACATCCAGACTCTAAACGAAAAAGTGACCGTTCAGAATATAGAAGACTCTCTCAAGAACATATTCCTAAATTTTTAGCTCGATCCAACGATAGATGAGGTTGGATCAAGAAGAAAAGTGAATCTGGTCATCTAAAAATGTTACAGTTATTTTTGCTCTCTCTTCCTTTTATTGTGTCGACCCCCACGATTGAAGAAGAAGCTAATATATCGAAGGCAAAAAAACAAGTAAAAAGTCATGCGAGGAGACAAGACATGGGCTTTTCCATATAGGATGGGACTTATAGCCCAACAAATCTTCCTCTCCCGACTATGTGGATGGACTCACCATCCCGACAATCAAACAACATGTCTGAAACTTCCATCTTGGCAAAGACTTGGTCATCATATTAGAACAATTATCATCTATATGAACCTTTGGAAGCTAAATCAACTTAGAATCCAAAACATCTTTAACCCAATGGTATCTAACATCAATATGTTTTGATCTACCATGGAATGTGAAATTCTTAGCTAATTGCATCGTACTTTAACTGTCGCAGTGTAATACATACCTCTCTTAAATAAATCCAAGTTTCCTCTCAAATCTCTTCATCCATAACAATTATTTGCATATTCAACAATAGTTATAAGCTTCGATTTTGTGGTAGATAAAGCAAAACATTTTTGTAATCTAGATTGCTAACTTACTGCTCCCCTTACAAAGGTAATCAAATAGCCTGAGGTAGAGTTTCTTGTATCAACATCTCCTGCTAAATCAGAATCAATATAACCTGAAAGAATAGGCTTCTTTATTCAAAAACAAAGACTCACAGTAGATGTCCCACAGAGATGTCTTGTAATCCATTTCACAACATACCAATGGTCTATTCTCGGATTAGAAAGAAACCTGATAACTGTACTAACAACATGAACAATATCTGGCCTAGTGCAAACCATATCATACATTAAACTACCCATAGTTGAAGCATAAGGAACTCTTTGCATATCTTCCTTTTCCTTCTCATTTGAAGGACATTGCTTTCTACTCAACTTAAAGTGCATTCTAAGATGTGTACTTACAACTTTAGCCTTGTTCATGTTGAATCTCTGAAAGTACCTTTTTAATGTACTTCTCTTATGATAGCCATAACTTCTTGGCCTTTCTGTCACTAATGATCCTCATACCAAGAATCTTTGTTGCTAGTCCTAAGTCTTTCATAACAAAAGACTTACTTAAATCCTGCTTCAACTTAACAATCTTGCAAGAATTATGACCAACAACAACAATATCATCAATATATAGCAACAAAATGATAAAGTCATCATCAGAGAATTTATGCACATAAACACAATGATCAGAGGAAGTCTTCTTGAAGCCTTGTTGTTTCATAACTGAATCAAACTTCCTATACAATTGCCTTAGAGCTTGTTTCAAAGCATAAAAGCTCTTCTTTAATTTGCAAACATAATCCTCTTTCCCATTGACTCTAAAACTTCTGGCTGGTCCATATATATCTCTACATCCAAATCAACATGAAGAAAGTAGTCTTAACATCCATCTTATCAATCTCCAGATCAAGATGTGCTGCCAAACCCAACACAACTCGAATGGATAACATCTTCGCTATTGGAGAAAAGATTTCTTCAAAATCAACTCCTTTCTTTTTACAAAAGCCCTTAACAACCAATCTTGCTTTGTACCGTGGAACTAAAGTACCATCTTCATGTTTCAATATGAAAACTCATCGGTTCTTCAAAGCTTGTTTGTTCTTAGGCAACTAACTAGATCAAATGTGAGATTGTCATGAAGTGATTTCATCTAGTCTTCCTTTGCTTCAAATCACTTCTCTTTCTGCTCACTATCTATGTCTTCCTCAAAATTTTCTAGCTCTTCCCTTCGGAGATAAGTAAGTACCAATTAGGAGAATAACATGATGAGGTTTCCTCACTCTAATAAATCTTTTAAGAGAAGTGTCTGGAGCCTCTGTAGGTGTTGGTTGTTGATCTACTAAAACATCATGTATTGGAGCATCAAAAGTGTCTACACTTTGTTGATCATTTTATACTTGATCACCATCTTCACTATCATCTTGAACATCATGATCTTGACGGTCATTTCCAACAACATTTGGGGTATCATTTATAGAAACTGACTCAACATCAACCAAGCTATCACTGCTCTGAGAATCTCTTCTCTGTACCTTCTCAATATCCTCAATAATTTGGTTTTCAAAAAACACTACATCAAGACTTCTAACAAGTTTCTTCTCAGTTAGATCATACAATAGATAACCAAACTCATCCTAACCATAACCAATAAAGATGCATTATCGGGTCTTAAAATTAAATTTTGACCTCTCATCTTTAGGAACATACACAAATGCTTTGCAACCAAAAACTCTCAAGTGATCATAGGAATCATCCTTGCCAAACCAAACTCTAGTAAGAACATCACCATTCAAAGCTACAGTGGGTGACAAATTGATAACATGATCAATTGTGTAAAGCACTTCAGCCCAAAAAGAATTTGGCAACTTTACTTCTACAAGTAAGCATCTAACCCTCTCTGCTAACGTTTTGTTTATCCTTTCTGCTAAACCATTCAACTGAGGAGTTTTGGGAGGAGTTTTATGATGTCTAATAACTTGCTCTCTACAATAGTTATCAAATGGTCCACAATATTCACTACCATTATCAGTGCGAATGCATTTCAATTTCTTTCCAGTTTATCTTTCAACTAAGGCATGAAAATTTTAAATTTCTCAAAAACATGATCTTTAGTCTTTAAAGCATAAACCCAAAGCTTCCTAGAATGATCATCAATAAATGTCACAAAATACAATGCACCACTATGTGATCTTACCTTTAAAGGACCACAAACATCTTAGTGAACCAACTTCAGTAAATCAAACTTTTTTGAAGAATGATGACTCTTAAAAGAAACTTTTCTTTGTTTCCCAGCCAAGTAGTGAACAAACTTATTCAACCTAACTTCCTTAACCCCTTGAAGTAATTTTTTCTTAGCCAAACAATTAATCCCCTTCTTACTCATAGGACCTAGTCTTCTATGCCATAATTCTAACTTAGTATCACTCTCGACCATATTCACTAAGCCTTCAGAATTAGAACTTTGCAACATATACAAGTTAGAGGATTTTTTTATCTCGAGCTACAACCATTGAACCTTTTGTAAGTTTCCAATTTCCATTGTTAAAGACATTACAATAACCATCTTCATCAAGTTTTCCAGCAGATATCAAATTCAAGCAAATTCCTGGTATATGTTTGACATTTTTAAGAACTAACCTTGAACCATTGTTAGTTTCCCAACAAACTATTCCAATGCCAATCACACTTATCCTACTATCATTTCCCATCTTTAATATCCCAAGATCTCCAGGAGTATAAAAAGTGAAGAATTCCTTTCTTGGTGTGACATGATAAGAAGCACCAGTATCTACAACCCAAATAGTCTTATGACTTACCAAATTGATGAAACTTTCATCATGAGCAACAAGGAGACCACCATCAACAGCACTAGCAAAACGATTCTAATCAACATTGTCCTTCTTTTCCTGTCTCATTTCCTTTTTCAGCTTAAAGCAATATTTCTTAATATGCCCTACCTTACCATAATGATCATATATGAAATTTTTATACTTAGACCTTAAATTGCTTATACTTTTCTCTCTACCTTTCTAACCTTTGAATTTGTTTCTCCCCCTCTCTTCTATAATCCAAACATCATATTCTGAAGATGATTTAGAAGATCCCTGAGATCTTCTTCTCACTTCCTCATTCAAAACACCACTCTTCGTATATTTCATGGTTGCCACATCATTAGGAGCAGAATTGGTCAGTGAAACATGAAAAGTTTCCCAAGAATCAGGTAAAGCATTAAGCAACCAAAGTCCCTGTATCTCATCATCAAATCTTATACTCATTCGAGATAATTGATCAATAACACCCTGAAAATCATTCAAATAATCAGAAATAGCATTGCCCTCTTTATATTTCAAGCTCATCAACAACTTGAGTAAAAAATAATTTTTTATTTCCTATCTTCGATGCATAAAGTTGCTCAAGCCTATCCCAGAGAGTTCTGACATATGTATCATTAATAATGTGATTAAGAACATTATCTTCTACCCATTATCTAATAAAACCACATATTTGCTGATGTTCAGATTCCCAATCTTCATCAGAGATAGACTCGGGTTTATTAGTGGCACACACAGGCAAATGCTTATTTTCCACAAATAACAAATTGTTCTTCTTACCCTTCCATTTGTGGTAATTGGCTCCATTCAAGCAAACCATTCTACTAGTATTAACCTCCAGAATTCAAATAGACCAAAAGGATTAAATCAACCAATGCTTTGATAACATTGTGTCGGAAAAAACTCGGTATTGCTAAATTATGTGGAAGTGTAAACATAATACCAATACTTTCCAAATCTATTAGAGGAATAGGAGTAAGTAAATACCAGCAACAATTTGTCAACAATAACAGCAAATAAAACACAAGTAATGACACTGAAATTTTTAACGTGGAAAACCCTTCAAATCAAGGGTAAAAACTAGGGGACCTCTGATCTAAAAAATAGTTCCACTAAATTAAAATGTGTATAAATATTCTCTTCTTAAAGACATAAACTCAGCATCAACAAGAGGAATAAGTAACTACACAAGATAACATTGTTAGGAACATAAAAGGAGAGAAATCACTAAAAATGTGTCACTGTTCTCAGGCTCCAATCTAAACATGCAACGCTCTAAATGACATATGTATTTTAGAAGTATCAATTGGTAGATGCCTTCACCAAAGCTCTCCCAAGGCACATACTCTCTGCTATTCTTGTTAAGTTAAGGATTACTCACCTTCCAACTTGAGGAGGGGCTATTGTACAGTCCAAGACTCACAGACGGATTCACAAACAAATAAGGCATATTAAAGGCCCAACGCACAGACCAACGCAAAGAGCCCAAAAGAAAATCTCTGCAGCAACAAACATTTCGTAAATTCATTTTCCAGCTTGTAAATTCACACACCATCCTTGCTTCTCCTTTTCTTTCCTTTTGTCAGTAGTTTGTTAGACAATTTGTTACAAATACCGTTTCCTTTGTAAATCTTGTATATAAACCCTATAGTACAAATGAATAAAGCACATGAGTTTTGATCAAAATTCTTTATCTCTGCTTCTACATATTTGGAAGTCATTGTTTATGTCTTTAGGCATTAGATTTGAGGCCTTAGATTTGGTCGGGGCTGAGCTAGAAGTAAAGGGGTGGCTAAGGTATAGAACTTGAGCTTTCCATTAACGATAAATTGTTAAGTGTCTTATGTAGGAATGTTTAACATGACTAGGTTACTCAGATAGAAAACAAAGTTAATGGTTTACTGGCTTATTCAAGTGGTTTAAAGGTTTTTTTTTTTGTCAGAGAACGGTGGTCCGAGTAAGGTAAATCATGGGGTAGAGAGAACGCAAAGTTTCTCTTTATACCCATCATTGAACATTTCTTCGAAGGAGTAACTTTGAAATAAATATATTTAATTAACAAATACCTTTATTGATTATTTAAGAAAACTTTTTTCTTAATTTTAAAGAGTCTAATTAATTAATTTTATTCTAGTTAATATATAATAAATTTTAAGTCTAGAAATAAATTTTCAAAATTTTAATTAAGAATCAAGATAATTATTAATCTTAATTAAATTAAAAATAATTACTTTAATTTTAAATTTGATTTTGAATTTAAAACTCTTTTAAATTATGTTCAAAAATGGGTGAAAGTAAGAATATATTATTCTATATTTAAAATAACTTTATTAAGTTTTTAAAATTACTTTGATCCAAAAGCCAAATAAGTTATCCCCTTCCTGGTTTAAGGCACACTTAAACTTGTAACTATTTTTGGCCTAGAATATACAATCCTAGTTGCCAAACACTTGCTAGCCTAGGTTAAAGCTTCCCTATTCCTAACTTAGAATGACTTAATTCTCTAACCGAACACCCATTTCTCATGGTTTTAGAATATCATATTCTTATAACCAAGTACCCTCTTTCTTCCTAAAAAAAACCTTAGAGCCGTCACAATTGAAACCCTAGCTGCCCACCAAATTCACCAGCCGCGGCCACTTTCTTATGTCTATGCCAAGTATAAGCAGGTATCGTCGTCTTCATCATTACTCGGTGACACTGCTTGCAGCACTTCTTTTACACCATGTTGTTGCCGTCTGCTCGTCAATCATCGCGTTTCAATGTTATGCCTTTTTCAGGCAACTTCTCCAGCCACCAACTGCTTGTCGGGGACTAGCTGTCGGCCAACTTATACCACGCTATGGCTCAAGGCTGCTTGCCTCGTCATATGGAGCCGTACTCGGAAATAAGAAAACACCTCCTCTTGATGCAAATCTTCTAGTTGTGTCATGTTGCACCAATAGTCATATTCCAGAAGCACTTAAGACATTGCCAGTCATACTAACAGCAGCCTGCAGATTCTCTAAGGGTGCATGATGAATGTCAGTCACCAACCGCCATCTCATTGTCCATGCAATCACGAAACTATAAGCAATAATACCAAAACACAAAACTACCACAAAGAGTGCGGGAACAATTCCCACTCACTTCCAAATTCAACACCTTATTGTGAATGGATTTCAATTTTGAGTTTGGGATTTATCATTAAAACAACTTTAATTTATTTCTTAAGAACTAGGATTTAAGGCTGTAATTTAAACAATTCATATTTAAAAAAGTTTAATTAGATCTAATCCAATTTTAAGAGTAGGGTTTTAATTTCAGTTCTAATATTCAAGATCAATAACAATCAAACATTTTAATTAAGTTACAGAATTAAAGTTGACTTTGATAGTACTGTTAAAAAAGGGAGTTGGATTTGATCTCATGCAAAACACATTTTGTTTGATTTCTTGAAACCCTAGATCACTTAAAATTCTATACCATGATTAACATATAAAATATTATAAAGTATGAATCTTAATTTATACCTTATTGTGAAACTTGATCATTTTCTTGTCATTTCTCACAATTCGTTTTAGAAACTAACTCATCTCGACCCTTATAACTACACAAGTGTTGAACTTTTAATTGTACTTATTGAATATGTTGAGAGAACTCTATAATTATTACAAAGACGATCAGGCAAGATGATTTTGGATATTTTAATAATTTAATTGAAATAAAATTCTAATTTTAATTAGAATTACAATTAATTTTATTAAATGTAAATTATGTCCAAATAAGATCCAATATCTCATATTGATCCTTATTTATTAAATATCTCATATTTAATTACAAAGTTTCTTAAACTTTATAATCAAGCCTAACTTGATTAAAATACCTTTTCTTTCTTCAATATGTTCTTTGTGTGTGACTTATTAGGTTCTTAAATATATTGGCAATAGATATAAATTATAACCTTAAATCTTATTTAGGATTAGATAAATAAAACTTCTTTAATTTATCTTTATTTTCGAATTAAGTAATTTATATCTATGAATTAAAATTGGCATCTAGTAATGCATCATAACTACACAAATATTCAGGAATATCAAAGTAGCTTTTAACTAATCTTAAACGTATGAGTTTTCGTATAATTCAATCTTTTCATCATACAATGTTTCAATTAGATCTAGAGCATCTAATTAATATCTAGTCTATTTAAGTCCAATCATATTAATTCTCTACCATTAGTATTTGATTCTATTAATGATATTCGTAAACTATTTACAAAGTATTATTCCATCTTGAACAAAAACTCTCTAATCAATACTAATCGAGAACAATAGAATATTCTCCCTAATTACTTTAGGGGGTGATGAATCATATATTGATCATTCAATTATTTCCATATGGTTAATGTTATATCTAATGATTACCGACTGAGCTATCCTTAACTAGAATATGTCATAAGTAGTATAAAAAAAAACAAGGCCTATATGAGATACTTTAATGGCCTCAAATCAAAAGATCACTTATACAAACATCATAACGAAAATTTCCATAAGCAGACAAGAAATGCTTCAAATGGATTTTTCATATGTGGTCAATTTAGTGAACTTGTTCTCTAGCAAGAACTCACATGTTTGTTTAAGTATCTTCGTACTTTAGTCCATAAAATCGACTACATTCTTTATAAGAAAGAAACATAAAGTTTATTAGTATTTTTGCGCTCTATTAATGTTCATTTTTAACAAAACAATGACTAGAAATAATTTAGGAATAATACATATATGATTCTCATAATTTTGATATCATCATAATTTTACTTACAATGTATATTTATCTTGTGAATTCTATCATACATATCTGAAAATATATAAGATAAATACTATCTTTAAATAATTATAACACTAAACCATAACCAACCAATTAGTTATTAAACATAAACCAATACCAAATGCATTACTTGTCAATTTGTTTGAAGGTCAACCCCATAAGTCATGATGGCTTACCCATCTAATCTTTAAATAACTAAATGGGACTTACATGATGTTTTCTACTAGGCCATCATCGTCATTCTTAAACTGGTCATAGTTAGGATTATATAAATCATATGGTGAGTATTGACCCTTTAGGTCTTGACTAGGTCCAATTAAAGTGGT
>JAOSBO010000002.1:36198986-36216786 GCA_027563915.1 Erythroxylum rotundifolium
TCTCCACGTGTTTCTCATGGTTATTTCGGTAGAGCTTCCATTTCCCAATAGAAAACTGCCAAGTGTAAGCCTACGTTATTTATTTTTTTGTAGAATAGGAAGATACCACGTACTGGCTACTATGTGGTAGCCAAATGTCTCATGCTGAGCACCCAGAATCCTTTGGAAAAAGAACTAAATGCGTCAGTTGTGGCTTTAGTGTTTGAAAACTTGGACTGATCCAGCTGTACGGGTATCTCGTACAGTAGTTAGAAATTAGGTCTGATATAATAATACCTTAGCAACCATGTGAACCATGTGTCTCATAATGCTTTGTGAATACTGTATTGAATTTAATATCCATTTTGATTCTAATTAATATTTAATATTATTTCGGATAATTTTTAACTTTACTTCAACTTTTATTTTAGAAAAATTATAATAATATAAAATTGATAGAGCAGTTATCTCTTTATTCTTACTAATATTATTTTTCACGTATTTTTCATATGGGTAAATATAATTCATATTTAATATTTATGATATAACAATATCTATAATTAATATAAAAAAGATCATTTAATTCTCTTGCATTTATAAAATTAAGAATAATAAAAAATTAAATATTACACTTGATTATATAAAAATATCATATAATAAGAACATTATTGATTTATAACAATAAGAGTTAATGTTGAAGAATAGAACAAAGTAGAGGTAAAACTTGACATAATATACTTACAATTATAACATTTTTTATTCACATTGCACATATAGAATTTAACATATATTGTGTTGGCATTAGTTTTCATTTGATATAAAGTTCTCATTATTAAGGTAAGTATCATTATCGCCACATTTAAGCTTAATGCATTAAATGACATGTTAATAATTTATCATCTAGGATCATCTTCTAGGTTACTTTCATCTAATAATATTTGGTTCCTAAAAATCTCAATATACTAAGAGATCGATATTATCAAGGTAAATTAGATTAATAAAACTACTTATTCTATTAAGAGTCCTACTAAACAAATAAAGTAAATTGTTAAAATTTTATGATAATTTATATTTAACTTAATATTGACAATAACATACATTTCATGAAGTTTTAAGTTCTATCCAATAAATACTAGAAGATCTAATCTCTCATGTTCCAACATATTTCTCTTTTATAACGAATGAAGTCAAATGTATTCTAATTTCTTTCATTCCGAGTTTCGTTTACACATTGGCTAAGAATTCAAATTGTAATCATTTTTAATTTTGGAATACTAATTCTAAATTTGTCCTAATAAGTAACTATAAGACAATACAAAAATCTTATAAATAAAATAAAGTGACGATTAATTTTAAATAAGTGACACTTGCAAAGATATGTTTTCTTGGATTAAGTTTGTCCACTTACGTATTGTAATAGTCATCTCGAAATCACCATATGAATCCTTATATACCTTAATTTGTAAGTTAAGAATATCTCGCATCATGTCGTTTGAAACAATTGTTATGATGGCTAAAAGTGTTTCCTTATTAAATTAAGCTCTTTTTTTGGGTCAAACTTAGTCTAAAATAGACACAAGGAATTAGATATGCACCAACAGCAAGCAATAGAGAGTCGAGTTTTTCTCCCACCTCTTATTAATGATTGCAAGATAAGGTGTGTAGAAGGAATAAATATTTTTCAAATTAACCTTGATTGTTTCCTTTTTTCCCCCTTTTTTAGTAGCATTATAAAATTAACCCATTATTGGTTTTTCATCATTAATAAACAAGGTACTCTCACTAAAAGCTCACAATCTTGGATCACAAATTGACATTGACATATATTTAGGTATAATCCTAGAAACTTTTATTTCAATATTAGATCAGACATACTAAGATGTAACTCATTTATTACCTGTAAATATTTTTCTCAACTCCTACTTCATTTGAACAAAACATTAAAGTAATAAAAAAAATAGCTGCAAAACTTATGATGGTAGGACAACATAAATTTCTACTATTTATGAAATATTTTCTTATTAAAGTTAAAACCTATACATGATTATAAATTAACTGTCACTTTTTAAAACATTCTACACAACTTCATCAATGATAGAAAATTATCTAGCATTCTATAATTTACGTTATCAATTAATACAATGTGTAACATAAAGAGTTCAATGGAAAGAATTATAATTGTTTTGCAACCTCTTCTTACTTGCTTTATAAGCATCATCATTGTTGATAATAAATTTTATAACATTTGCAAGCTTAATTTATTGATAACTTTATCAAATATCTCTAAAAAAGCATTATTATTTCTTATAACTCTCGATGCTTCAATAGTTTTAAAAAATATCATTACTTTAGAATAAATCAAAAATTCCTAATGGACTTATATCTCTTATTTGTCCAACTTTCAAACACGATTGAACAACCGTAAGTTTTCCAAGTCATCCTTCCTTCATTTAAATAACTTCTTGTTTCACAAACAAATTTGCTCAAAAGATTACCTCTATATATAGTTATCAATTGTAGGAACTTTAAGTCTTGGATTGTCAAAGGCACTAACATCTATTATAGACTAATAGTAATAAACTAGGCAGCATTGAATGACACTCATACATTTTACTACCATCAAGCCAGTACCTTTTTTCTCATTAAGAAATGCTTCTTTAGATTGTAACATACTAAAAATTGAAGGTTAAGTATTAGGAGTTATTCTTAGAGCAAAAAATTATGCACTTGTCTTCTTCCTTTTTATATATTAGTTACAATAATTATAGGATAGGAATACTAGTTTCAATATTTTAAATATCATCCTTACCAATGAATGGTCTTAAAAAAAGTTGAATTTTTGGGGAGCAACTAGAAGCTGATTTCCAACCACTCCCATCATCACTTAGGTAGAATTATCGTTCTTTATAACTCATAATTATTGGCTTTGGATGTGCTGTCAGTTTTTGATCAATATATGCACTTAAATCTTTCTTTCATGTTTGTAAATGTCTCTACTTTGCTCAATATTGTTTATGCTAGTACTTCAGATTTCAGAGGAACATTTTATGGGAAAATCTTCATGATTTGAGTAATAACTGTAACTTATTGTCAACTACATGTGATTTTAATTCCATTTTGTATCATATAGAAGCAATTGGGACATGTCACCTCAGGAACTATTCCAATGATTTTTTTATATGTGTTAACCTCATTAAAGATATTAATCTTAATGCAGGTCACTTCTATACACAGAACAACAAGTAAGACTCAACTTGGTTCATTAGGAAAAAAATTAGACAGAGCTCTTGTGAAACCTAATTTCACTCTCGGTGCTAATACAGAGTAGTATTACCAAACTTCTCATCCATAATTAAAAAAGTTTTGATTATAATGATATTAACGTTTATTGTCTATTGATTATAGACAAGTAAATTGCGTGTCCCAACGGACAATTTTACTGAAGACTTATCCAAAAACAAGAGTTGAACTGTTCTGGTCAAAGAATATAAGATTTGGAAACCCCTTCACATTGGATTTTTAGGGCGTTACTGTAATTGCACAACTGTTCTACAGAATATTCTGATTCCCATTAGTAGACGATACTTTTTGATTAGTAAATGGGTTAATAGAGTCGGCTAAAACGAGTTGATCAGACAGAGTCCTTATCTCCACGTGTTTCCCATGGTTATTTCGGTAGAGCTTCCATTCCCAATACGAAACTGCAAGTGTAAGCCTACGTTGTTTATTTATTGTAGAATAGAGGAAGCTGCCACGTACTAGGTACTATGTGGTAGCCAAATGTCCACCCGGAATCTTTTGGGAAAAGAACTCAACGGATCAGTTGTGGCTTAGTGTTTGAAAACTTGGACTGATCGAGCTGTACGGGTATCTCGTAAAGTAGTTAGAAATTACGTGTTTTGGTGCAATAAATTCATTAGTGTGTTACTATTTATTATACAAAAAATACAAAAAGATAACTTTACCTAATTACTTTTAAACATATTCCTTTTATCTTTTTTTATAAATTGATTTATTTACATAATTTACTAAGTAATTAAATTTAAAATATATATTACTTTATACAAAATATATTATTATAAAAATCTTATTAAGACATTTAAAACGAGACTAATATTATTTTTAATATTAAATTTATTTTTAATATTTATTTTTAATTTTTATTTATAAGTGTTATAAATTCATTAATAAAATATGTTAATTAAGAATAAAAAATAATTTGAAATAAAAAGTACATAAATTTAAACTACACCATTGATTTTAAAAATTAAAATTCAACAAAAATATTTGAAATTATAGCAAGACTAAAATAAATTATAACAGAAATCAGACTCAAGATTATAATTAAACTAAAATTACAACAATCAACTTAAAAGGAAAACTAAAGCACTTGAAAATATTAATTTAATATAAAGCTATATTAATTAATTAAGAATAATGATTTTATTTTAATTTTTAATAAATAAATAAATAAAAATTATTGTATAAATAAAAATTAATTTAGTTGATAACTAAATTATAGTAATATATTCTTCGTAAAATTTTGGTGTAGAATGGTTGGAGTAACACTAAATTTAGTGTAAAAATATTCTAAGAATATTATAGTTTATACCAAATTTGGTGTAAAAATTTGGTGCAATGGTTGGAGATGGCCATAGTGTTTGAAAACTTGGACTGATCGAGTTGTACGGGTATCTCATACAGTAGTTAGAAATTAGGTCTGATATAATGATATCTTAGCAATCATGTGTTTCATAATGCTTTGTGAATACTGTATTGAATTTAATATCCATTTTGATTCTACTTAATATTTAATATTATTTTGGATAATTTCTTAAAATTATAAAATAGTCTATAGTCCATCAATTTATTGTATTATATAATTTTTAACTTTATTACTTCAACTTTTATTTCTGAAAAGCCATAATAATATAAAATTGATATAGCAATTATCTCTTTATTCTTACTAATATTATTTTTCTCGTATTTTTCATTTGAATAAATATAATTCATATTTAATACTTATGATATAACAATATCTATAATTAATATAAGAAAAAGATGATTAATTATCTTGCATTTATAAAATAAGAATAATAAAGAAATTAAATATTACACTTAATTATATAAAAATATCATATAATAAGAACATTATAGATTTATAACAAGAAGAGTTAATGTTGAAGAATACAACAAAGTAAAGTTGAAACTTGACATAATACACTTACAATTATAACATTTTTATTCATATTGCATATATAGAATTTAACATATACATTAAATATAAGTGAGATCAAAAGTAAAGAGAAGAAACAAAAAAAAAAAAGAAACTTCATTCCACAATAAATCTATTTAAATCGTGTTGGCGTTAGTTTTCATTTGATATTAAGTTCTCATTATACAAGATTATAAATTAACTTAGTCACTTTTTTTTAAACTTTATACAGAACTTCATCAATGATAGAAAATTATCTAGCATTTTATAATTTACACTATCAATTAATATAATGTGTAACATAAAGAGTTCAATAGAAAGAATTACCTGCTTTATAAGCATCATCATTGTTAATAATAAATTGTATAACATTTGTATGCCTAATTTATTAATAATTTTATCAAATATCTCTAGCAAAGTATTAGTATTTCTTGTAAGTTTCGATGCATCAATAGCTTAAAAAAATATCATTCCTTTAGAATAAATCATAAAAATTCATACTAGACTTATATCCCTTATTTGTCCAACTTTCAAACATGATTGAACAACCATATGTTTTCCAAGTCATTCTTCTTTCTTTGAAATAACTTCTTGTTCCACTAACAAAGTTGTTCAAATGATTACCTCTATAATTATCAATTGCAAGAACTTTAAGTCTTGGATCATCAGAGACAATAACATCTATTATAGCCTAATAATAATAAACTAGGTAGCATTGAATGACACCCATACATTTTACCACCATCTAGCCATTGCCTTTTTTTTCATTAAGAAATGTTTTTTTAGATTGTATTATACTAAAAATTGAAGGTTAAGCTTTAGGAGTTATTCTTAGAGCCAAAAAAATTAAGCATTTGTCTTCTTCTTTTTTATATATTAGTTACAATAATCCCTCGTTATTGGGAAGGAATACTAATTTCAATATTGTTAATATCATCCTTAGCAATGAATGGTTTTAAAAAACTAGATTTTTTGGGGAGCAACTAGAAGTTGATTTCCAATCACTCCCATCATCTTTTAGGTAGAATTGTCATCTTTATAACTCATAATTATTGGCTTTGGATGTTCTGTCAATTTTTGATCAATTTATGAACTTAAATATTTCTTTCAAGATTGGAAGTGTCTCTACTTTGCTCAATGTTGTTTATACTAGTACTTCAGATTTCAGAGGAATATTTTATGGGAAATCTTTATGATTTGAGTAATATTTGTAACCTGTTGTGGACTATATGTAAGGATTTTAATTTCATTTTGTATTGAATATAAGCTAATGGGAAATGTTGCCTCACAATTTATTCCAATGATTTTCTTAGGTGTATTAACCTCATTAAAGTTATTGATCTTAAAGCATAAGGTCACTTCTACATATAGAACAACAAGGAAGACTCGACTTGATTCATTAGGAAAAAATTAGACAGAGCTTTTGTGAACTCTAAGTGGTTATCTACATTCCCTAGCAACTTTACTCATTTTTTGGACCCTTTATTTTCTAGCCACTCTCCTATCAATCTAGCTAGGTTGTTTGCTAATACTTTGAAATAATATCCTTTTAGGTTCAACAACTTCTTACAAAACAACTAAGATTCTTGGAGGCTTACAAGAAAGGTGTTGCTAACCTATTTTATAGAACTTATCAAATTTGTTGCATGTAGAAAATTAGAGCAATCAAAGAGTAACATAAGCTGTTGAATAAATTGTTGGGGAGCAACACACAAAAAGTAGTGAAAGATGTAAAGAACGTATTGTCTGTAATGCAGAATTCGCTAGCTGTTAATCGAGAAAATGCAAAACACATGACCCAGAAGAAACAATAAGTAGATTCTTATGTGCAAGCTATCTAGAACCACTTTAATGTTATAAAGCAAAAGTCTAGAGTTGCATGGTTGAAAGATGGAGATCTAAGCACTAAATTTCTCTTCAACATGGTGCAGGCAAGGAAAAACTTGAACATAATTTGCATTGTAACCTCAAGAAATGGATTTGTTTTGCAAGACCAAAAGTCCATTCTTCAAGAGGCTTCAAATTTCTTCTCAAACCTGATGGGATCAACCACATTTTTTGCTTCTTCCCCAACACTATTAAATAGATTCATTTCAAAGAAAATTATTGATGATATTGCTTTGGTTCTAATACATCTATTGATGAAAAAGAAATTATGGGCATAGTTTTCTTGTTCAATGGTCAAGAAGCCCCTGGACTAGATAGTCTGAATGGATTCTTCTACCAGGAATCAAGGGATATCGTCGAAAGGGTGCTCTTGTATACAGTATATGAATTTTTTAGAACTGGTAAATTGTTGAAGAAATCAACAATACCTTCATTTGTTTGATCCAGTATCGTTCAATGATTATAAGCCCATATCTTGCTTGAATTTTCTTCATAAGATCATCTCTATGTTGCTTTCCATTAGATTGAAAAAGGTTGTTAATGCTCTTGTCAGTGACAATTAAGGAGCCTTTATGGAAAATAGACAAATTGGTGTTGATATTCTTATTGTCTAGGAACTTATTAAGGATTATTCTAGAAGAAGATCTCCAAGAAATTATTATATAAAGGTTGATTTTAATAAAGCATTTGATAGCATAAGCTTGGAATTCTTGTTTCATTTTTTAGAATTTTTTGGCTTGCTTGGGAAATGCAATAATTGGATTAAAGAATGTGTCTCGATTATCGTTTTTTAGTGATGGTTAATGGAATGCCTGATTTTGGTTCTATCAGAACTTTGAATGCTTTTTTTTGCTCCCAAACGAGCTCGGATTCCCTCAAAATCTTTATTGAAAATGATCACGGGCTCAAGGTTTAGGTCTTTCTGTAGTTTATTTAACACACGAGCACTCCTAACGGATCAAAGTTCTGGATGCCTGTGAATTACTTAAGTTACTACAGGAGACCCACCTATATATATATAAGCTTCTATATCAGGCTTCCCCATCACAAGGCTGATACCATCTAGATCCACACTGAAAGAGACCCATTTTTACTCAAATTTTGACCTATTAATTTAGATCTTTTAATGGGCCACTTTATTACTTTTGTTTTGATCAAATCGCGTTACTTAACTGGTAATTTATCAAAAAACGAATTTGCAATTAATAACTATCCATTAATGAGGAAAAAGACAAAATTGCCCTTAGGGGCAAAAATGTCTTACAATCTCCCCCTTAGGCAGGTATTAATTGTAGTTTGAGTTTAGTTTAAAAAGTTTTGAAAAACCCGGTTAAGTCATGCTACTACATTAGTCGACTAAGTTTAAAATTTTAAAAACAAAACATTTGATCGAAAGGTAATGAAAGTTCAACATTCTGTCCCGTAAAGCTTTCGATACCGAAAAGTATCAAATGCATGTGTCATATGTGACACAAATCCAATACAATCACGGATACCTAATATCTCACTAACATGAATGGGAAAATGGAGTATTGCAGACTACGATGATACCTTTATGATCTAATACGTATCATTTTCGTCTGTAGGTCTCGATTTCTCCAACTTTATGCTAAATTGTATCAGAGAAATCCTGTTTTCTCTCACCGAATGCTAAACAGAATTAGAGAAAACCTTTATGGGATTTAAAACTTATATCCCCCTATGTCAACTATTTTATGATCAAGAATTTGATCTCAGAATGCTAAGACCCTGTAATATTCAATGTTGTTATTAAACAACATAGAAACTTAATTATCACAGTACAACTGTATAGGTCTAGTCACTGAATCAATCACAGACAACTCAGTAATCAAATTTCTTAGATAAATAGTCTGTGAAGCAGCCCCATAGCATGCATTATACATGTGTGGTTAAGGAAGTTGTTTGTGTCTACTTGATACACTTCCACAACATTGCACCATCTACAATTTTAAATTGTAACCTTAAATGAGTTTTCAATCATCCAGACACATAGTTAAACTTGAATCTAAATTCCCTATAAGGTTTAGTTCGTTGATTTTTCTATATGTCAACATATAATCTATGATTCTCTTTATATCTCAACACTTACTTGACTGAATTTTATGGCCTACATATGAGTTAATCAGATGCTGACCAAATAGTCAAACTGTAAATGTAATGTCCTTCCTAGTATATAGCCGAGCATACATCAGGCTATCAATCATATTAGAGTACGGAATATTCTTCATAACCTCTCTTTTAATTAATGTATGCACTCTGTGAGAGGTATAATGAGTGTTAAGATCTGTCCTGGTGAATCTATATACCTAGGACAAAAGTTGCTACACCAAGATCCTTTATGTCAAAGTTCTTGACTGAACTTTGCTTAACCTCATACAACATATTCAAGCAATTTGACATGAGCAATATATCATCCTCATGTAGTAATAGGACGATAACATTGCTCCCCCTGACCTGATAGTACAAGCATCTTTATACTTCATTTCCCATGAAGTTGAAAACGGTCATAACCTCACCAACTGTAAGGCATTACTTTTGGGAGGTTTGCTGTAACCCATATGTTGATTTACATAACGCACAAACCATGTCAGTTCCATCAGGATCTCGAAATCCCTCAGGTTGTACTATATAGACCATTTTATAAAGGTCTTTATTCAGGAAATCGGTTTTGACAACCATCTGATGTGACTCTTTATCATCATGCACTATAGCTGCCTTAATTACTCAAAATGTATCCATCTAAGATACGAGAGAAAAGTAACATTAGAGGTTAATATTTCTCCCTGAGTGAGCCATCAAGCAAAATAGTTAGTCCATAAACCGCTAAACCTTATCCTAAAATCCTTTAGGTCTTAAATTTTATTTACAACTGGCAGTTTACAATTCCGCTACAAAATCAACTAACTCCCAGACCTTACTATGCTTCATGGCTTGTATCCCATAGTTCATTGCAACCCATCACAATTCCGCATTGGGTTCAGAAACAGCTTCTGTAGAAGTAACTGGATTCTTAATATGTCTAATATCACCATCCTGTTCATCTAATAAACTATGATATCAGATGGGATAACAGGTTATCTCACTCTAGTGGATCTTTATAACTGAATTAGATCTTGTACCCCCAAGAACCTCTGTGTGTATAAGTATGAGATCCTGTTCCTGTATAGGTACAGTACAAATACTAAATCCACTGAATTTAATTGTATGAGTGATGGATACATGATAACTGTAATATCCAGCCTGTTATCATCCTAAGGGCTAAAAGGCCTACCATCATCATAGATATCGTATTCCAAATACTCAGCTGTTAGCGTTTTCCCTTTTCTACAGTAAAATCTGTAGTCTTTATAGTGGTCAGGACATTTTACTAAATAGCAATGATCGGAATAAGCATGCAATTTTCTTTACAAGGAATATATCACCTCGGTAGGGCAGTTTCATACATAAAATATGTGTGAGACTGAGTTTTCACACTTCTAGATAATTAGGTAGATTAGTCTTATTCTGCATTAACTTTTCAAGTCCTTTAGGGTGTTGTTATGCCTTTCAACAATACACCATTTTGCTCAAGACTATCTGGTATGGTGAATCAAGTCACTATCCCAACTAATTCTATATATCTAGCAAACGGACATTTTCAAGTTTTGAAACACAATGTTTGCCATGATATTCTCCTCCATGGTCAAATCTGACTATCTTGATGAATTTTTCCCATTTGGTTCTCAACCTTCAAACTTTAAACAACAACCCATAACTGTAATGGGAATAATCATCACTAATGTCATAGTGCTTTTAGAATTGCAAAATGCAATTGTATAAGGTCTTCTGATATCCTTATATATTAGACTTAACAAGTCAGAAGCGCGAGTTGGCTTCAATATCATTATTAGTTAACTTACCCTTGTAATAGTCAACACATGTTTCCAGATCAACATAATCTAGAATTGAGAGAATGCTTCCTTGATCAATCTCTCAACCCTAGCTCTGGAAATGTGGCTTAAACCTTCATGTCACACTATATATGACTTCTCATTCATCAGGTTCTTCATTACTTATTCAGTAAGATACGAAGAAGCATATATCTAATTCGGGGTAGGACACATTCTATACAAGCTATATGATAAGAGAGTTGTACCGTTATGTTTTGCATCAAACACAACTGTAAACAGAAGTATTAAATACAAAACATCAACTTTCTTTGTCTAAAATTGATCCAAAGATTGTATATAAAATGTGTCGTATAAAAACCTAAATGAATCTTGCTACAAGATTCAGTACATACATCCCCTTAGATATTACTTCCACTTCTTCTTTGCTGTCAACCATCAATTCCTCCTTTTCTTTATTTGGCTTTATCCCAGATATGAACTCATGCATCGTGGAAGCATCTTGATTAGATACTCCACTATATAATAGCTAAATACTTAATGCGACCATCGCATTCAAATTCATAAATTGACAAGCCAAGGAGTTATCTGATAGTCACATTCTTTCCTTTAAGACCTTATACTGCTGGTCACTTCATGTCCTTTGGACCTTTATCAGCACTGGATTGACTAGCATCTGCATGTAAAGAAGATTCAGTCTTTCTACCTTCAATCTTAGCATGTTTTATCTTTGCTTTCCATTCAATTGCTTCAAGGACTGTAGGAGTAACAAGCTTGAGTTTCTCCCCCTTAGCAACGCAATGGAAAATCAAAGAAAAGAAGTTTCATTCCCCATCCCGCAATGATATGTCATCACCAGCTTATGTAATTCTAAAGGGAGTGTATTGAGAGTCTAGTGAACTATAAAGACATCAGAATGAGGAATGTGGAACATCCTCGGTCTACTGTGAAGATGGATGATTCTTGATATGTACTCCTTACTCTCCCTTTTCTCGTATACCTTATAGAGAATGATTCTTTAATCAAGACACTTGTCTCAATACTATATGAGATAGTATACTTCTAGGAGACATTTCAAGAACTACTTTGCTATATCTGTGTCTGAAAGTTCACTAAGCAGATGGTTAAGTGTGGATCTCTTAATGGTCATTAGACATACTCTGTTAGATCGATCCTGGGTTTCATAGGTTGTTTTGTGATCTTTCAAGCTCATGGATATGATAGAAGATGACCTATGGATGCGTATGGCCACATCTACCTCGATTAATTCATCTTTATATTGAAACCGGTTAGAGTTTCAGTGGTGACACTGGTTTTATTAACTGAAAAGGTGACTCTTTAGTTACTTTGATTAAATCAACACAAATGTAGGATAACAGCGATACCGAAAGCCATTAAACAGTATCTTTCCTGAAAATTCGATTACATATATTATGAAACACCTTTGGGCTTAATACATAATATATGCAATTAAATCTTCAGGCATAAAAGCAATCAGAGTACAAACCATCAACTCTTATGACACGACCACTTTTGGGTGAATAGATCATTTAAGTAACGGCTTTTTTCCATCATATGCCTTTATGCACATCTCAAAACGTTATGTAAGGCCAACACCTTTGGGCAGAATAGCCAAACATAAAATCAGAGATATCCCCCAACATGCAAGTAAAACAATCCAAAATACTAACTTGAAAGGCCACTTTGGTGATTACATTCTCGTCAGTATCCCAGAAAGTCCACCAACATAAGGGATACAACTTTATGTCATCCTCAATTCTTTATGGGCATATGGTATGTGACAATGTAACTTCAATAAATGTAAAACCCGAATGCGTAGTCTCATTGTCACGCACCTGTGCTAAAGACATTCTCTGAATTATCGTGCATTACCAGATATCGAACCTATCACCCGAGACATGAGAACCTCATACATCTCCTTTATGGGAAGTTCGTTGTATGAAAATTTATTAAATAATGACTTAAGAATGTCTCTGTTCCTTTTCCGATTAACGATTTTGCTATCTTGAACATTAAATATGAGACCTAAGTACCTTAAAGTGTCTCCCTCATATGATGTCTGAAGCAAGAAAATTTGCTCAAAATTGGATCCGAAACACCTTAATTCCTTTTCTAGAGTTAAACTTTAATTTATTGCTAATGTAATAAATTCAGAAAAATGGAAAAATCCACTTTACAAATTTCCCGGACCCAGAAACTGACCCAAAACACCTCGGAGCATCCTCATGGGAAATATAATTTTTTTTAAATTACTGTAGCAGGACTATACGACTGACGTCAGCAGCCACGTCATTGCACGCGCTAGCGTCACGCATGCGACGCACGTGCGTCGCTAGATGCGCACCACGCACTGCACACGCACAAACGCGTTGGCAGCGGTCCATGTGTACGCGGCACGAGCACAACTCCTCGTGTACCGCACGGCTGTGGGCGATTGGTGCGTGCACCACACGCGCCCATGTCACCGCCTCACCACCAGCTACTGTAGCGAACTACACGCGCCCGACGTTCCGGTGACCTAAAGCCCCATTTTTCGCTCCGTTTTGCCTATTTTGATATATTTTTTATGGCAAATCAAATTTAAACCACTTCTATGCAATTATTTGGGCCAAATAACCAGAAATAAAGTGAAAACCAAGAGAGAGAAGCAAGAAAGATGGAAAACAAAATATCTTCATTTTGGTCAATTCATTCACGTAACTGCCCTGATACCACGTGTAATACGTAGAGCAGACCTTATTACGTATCCAGGATTGTCCGTGAAATGGATTAAAGAACTGCGGAATACCTGATTTTGGTTCCATCAGAACTTTGAATGCTTTTTTCTGCAGCCAAACGAGCTCGAA
Source organism: Erythroxylum rotundifolium (assembly GCA_027563915.1). Classification (NCBI taxonomy): domain Eukaryota; kingdom Viridiplantae; phylum Streptophyta; class Magnoliopsida; order Malpighiales; family Erythroxylaceae; genus Erythroxylum; species Erythroxylum rotundifolium. Next base: position 36,212,843 of record JAOSBO010000002.1, read on the forward strand.
TTCTCTCGGAACCTTTGTTGAGAACGATCATGGGCTCGAGGTCTAATTCTTTCTGTAGTTTACTTAACACACGAGCGCTCCTAACGGATTAGAGCTCTAAATGCTCATGAATTACTTAAGTTACTACAAGAGACCCACATATATATATAAGCTTCCATATCGGGTTTCTCCATCACAAGGCCGATACGGTCCAAGTCCATACTGAAAGAGACTCATTTTTCACTCGAACTTTGACCCATTAATTTAGATCATTTATTGGGTCACTTTATTACCTTTGTTTTGATCAAATTGCGTTACTTAACCGGTAATTTATTGAAAAACAAAATCTCAATTAATAACTATTAATTAATGAGAAAAAGACAAAATTACCCTTAGGGGCAAACATGTCTTACACTACTTACATGCCACAGTTGAAGCTGTTAAGAAATGGCGCCAATATCTCCTAGGCTTATGATTTGTGATCCACACTAATCACCAGAGTTTACGGGCCTTAATGAAGCAAACCATACAAAACTCTGGGTAGTAGCGTTGGTTATCAAAATTGTTGGGCTATGATTTTGACATATCTTATAAGTCGGGGATTACAAATGGCCTTGCCGATGCCCTATCTAGGCTTCCAAAGACCTCCTTCAATGCTTTGTACGCTGTCACTAAACCAATACTAGCTATCTTCGCAGCCCTACTTCTTCCAGTATAATACAGTAGCAGCCTTGCTTTACTCTGATCTGGGACACACCACAGTCTTAGCCAGATTATTTAACCAAAGATGGCTTAATGCTTTTCCGCAACCTGGTTTATGTTTTTAGTGAATCAGCCCTATACCGGCTCCTTCGGCATAAATACCACAGCACACCAATTGGGGGTCATGCTGCTGTACAACAAACATTAGCATTCCTATCTTCAATTTTCTACTAGCTAAGGGTGATGAATAACGTCAAGGAATTCGTAGCCCAATGCCTCACTTGCTAATCCGTGAAGCCATTCATAAGTGCCCCACAAGGTTACTTCAACATTTGCCAATACACGAAAGAATTTGGGACTGCCCTCGATGGATTTCATCACCCATTTACCAAGCTCTGATGGCAAAACCACCATATTGGTGGTAGTGGACTGATTGTCCAAATACGCACAATTTTATGCTCTCAGATCACACACATTTGCTGCCTCCCTTGCTGATATCTTCGTCCATGAAATTTGTAGACTTCACTGAGTCCCCTCTATCATTGTATCAGATCGAGATCGGCTATTTATGAGCTCCTTTTAACAAGAGCTCTTTAAGCTCCAAGGAACAACACTCTCAACTAGCCGTGCCTATCAACCATAAAGCGACAGACAAATCGAGGTTGTTAATCACTACTTGGAGGACTATTTACGGTGTTTTACGATTAATAATTCCATTTCTTAGTTGAAATTTCTTCCTTGGGCTAAGTAGAGCTACAACACGGTTGGCAATCACCAACCAGTATGACGCCTTTTGAAGTTTTCTATGGAAGACCCCCTCCCTTATTGACAGATTATGTGGATGGAACCACTCTTATCTGGCTGTCGATAAAATGTTGAGTACCAGAACTCAACTCCTTGATCAGATACGGACCAACTTAGAAAGATCTCAGTTACGGATGAAGAACAAGGTCGACGCCCATCAGACTGAGCACCAATTAGAATCAAGAAAGCTACAATCGGTAAAACTGCAACCTTATTGACAGTCAACTATCACCCATCGACAGAACCAGAAGCTCAGTAAGTGATTTTTCGGGCCATTCAAAGTGCTGGAGAAGATAGGCTCAGTCGCGTATAAAATTAAGCTACCCCCAGAGTCCAAAATACATAATGTTTTTCACATTGCACTCCTGAAAAAGTTCAGAGGCTTGCAAACAGGTAATTCTGCCTAACTCCCTCCAGACTCCATCGGGGCCAACCCGATCATTCAACTCAAGCAAATTTTGGGATTTCGCCAAGTAGTACTGCATGGGAAGCTCACTCCTCAAGTCCTAGTTCAATGGTCCACACAAAGATTTGAAGATGCCACCTGGGAGACGCTGACCGATTTTGAAAAGGACTTCTTCGATTACAACCTTGAGGGAAAGGTTTCATTCAAACTAGGGGGTAATGTTACGAAGCACACAACTGTTAACCAATAACTAAGGAAGAGCACCCGCGAGATTTGAGTGTTGAAGTTTCCTAGAGTAGGCAATCTAGGCTATAACTGTTTTAGCTCATAGAGTATTCTTGCTATTGGTGAACTCTGATGCCACCTGTTGGGCTTTTTACAAATTTGCTTTATATGTTAATGAATGAAGAAAGGGGAGATTTCAAGAAATTTCTCTGCTCTCTCTCTCTCAATCCCGCTCTCACTCTTCCTCCTCTCCCTAAAATCCTCCCCCTCCTTCCTACTTCTTCCTAGAATTGTATCAAAGGTTGAGGGCTAAAGAATCGAGAAAACTAAGATCAGTTTATGAGAGACAACTGGGCGAGGCACCAAGAATGAACATCAGGTGGGCAATGATTTAAGGTGGAGGAAAGTTTGGCTATGTACAAAAAGAGAATATATAGTTTGAGTGGAGAATGAATTTCGTTTCTATTCATAAACAGAAATTTCAACACATTGACACTATATGCAGGCATTTGGTCCTTACAAATAGGACACTAACGTATAATATCCTTAAAAAATAGCAACAAAAAATGCAACACATGTTGAGGAGGTGATAATAAAAAATTGAATTAGTCAACAGGTGGTCCTGGAACAACGGTTTGGTAGAGCTGACTTTAGAGAGAGGTTAGAGTGAGGTTTACTATCACATACTTTCCTTATTACTTACTCCTCCCTCCTTACCTTCTATTTTTGCATGTAAACAATTGACGATTGATTGTGTGAATTTGGCTCAAATTTGCTACTTACATGTGAATGGTCTTTGTCTAATTTTCTCTTTTAAGATAGAACAATGAATATGCTTGCTTGTATATTTCTGTAGTATTTGGCTCCCGTCACACATATTCGCGTAATTTTGGCTCGTTTAGTTGAATTATTGTATCAAAAATTGCAGAGATGTGCTCTAATGTACTTTTCCTAAAATTTACATACATCTTGAATCCATTATTGTAGTTTAATCTTCAAAAAGCTTCTATCTTCCGTAGTTTAAACTCTAGGAAGTTAGTCAAGAGTAAACTAGTGCTTGAATCACCTTCCTTTCCCCAGTTTAATGTTATTATAATAAATTATTGCTTTAACTATTAAATAATTTTAGTAAAATTACTCGTAATATATTTTAAACCAATTGATACAGTGACATATGGTAAAACATCCATTTAGTCACTATTAATATTAGCTGCAAAGACATATATAGCGAGGTTATTTCACCACAGTAATTTATTATCTATGATGAATAATAATTTTACACCAAAACTTTTCTTACAAATTACAATTTGATGACTAATGCACTTGAAAATTCACAAAAGAAAAGTTACTAACCATAATGACAATTAATCTAATTATGGAAATAGTAACTTATGTTGTTAATACGCAATTAGTAATTAATGTGGTAAAATATTAACCTTTCAGATGTTGTGAATTATCTAGCATCTGATATTATTATACCAAATTGGTAGTTAAAGACTTCGAATTAGTATGAAAATATATTCATCTTGAATACAATAACAACAACAATAATTCAGTGAAGTCTAATTGAAACTTAAGATCTAAGAAGGTGTATACAATCTTATTCTTAACTAATAACTGAAACTTAAGATCTAAGAAGGTGTATACAATCTTATTCTTAACTAATAAAGAAGTTATTTTGGATTGATCCACACATGAAAAAAAAATAAACTGATACTAATTAAAAATGAAAATGAAAATAGACATAAAATATAATAATAAAATAAAAATAAATAAATACCTATAAAATGAGTCATTTATCTAGAATAGCAATAATATGTGATGTTCT
>JAOSBO010000002.1:36243357-36260524 GCA_027563915.1 Erythroxylum rotundifolium
TGATGATGATGATGATGATGATGATGATGATGATGATGATGATTATTATTATTATTATTATTATTATTATTATTATTTATTGTTATTTTTGTTAACCAATTCTATGGGCATACTATTTTGCAGATTCGTTCTTCCTCTTTTTGCTTGGAGTCAACAATCGCATACAACCATACATCCTCAGGTATGCGAATTAGTAGTAACCTTCATTGATTTATATATCGATTGTTGTTTCATTTTGTTTTATATTGTTTACTTAATTGCTGTGTATGAACTGGAACAATGTTGTTTATGGCATGTAATATTAAACATAAGTTTTTTAAACCTAACATAAAATGGAGAATGCATGCTATAACTCCGTTATCTTCTTGTATTGTCTAGCTAAATAGACAAGAGTTGGATGTCATATAAAAAATGATCAACTGAATTCGTTGAAGGAGTTAAGAGTTTCATGCAATTTGTAAAGGATCAAATGGGTGAGGATTGTAGTATTCGTTGTCCATACATTGATTGCTTAAATATAGACTTCCAAAGTCAAGATGTGGTATATAATCACTTGCTTAATTGAGGCATAGACATATTCTATAGTTCATGGCTTTATCATGGTGATCGTAAGGAAGTAATTTGTAGTAGAAGTGCCAGTATATCTTATGATGGGAATTATAATAATGATGTTGATGATTGTGATGTGAAGGATAATGGTGATGTTGGAATTGACGAGATGTTAAATGATTGTCATAATTATACAGAGACTATGAATGAAACAGGAATGCCTAACATAATTAGTAGTATGACCGAAGATAATTTTGGGAAGTTATTGAAAGTTGCTCAAGAACAATTATATCCGAGGTGCTCTAATTTTTATCAACTCTCATTTGTTATGAAGTTGTTGCATTTGAAGGTTTATAATAAATGGAGTAATAAGTTGTTTGACATGTTAATTGACTTACCAAACGATGCATTACCTAGGGGACATAAATTACTGAAATCTTACTATGATGCGAAGAAATTGCTAAGGGACCTTGGATTAAGATATATTTCAATTCATGCTTATAAGTATGACTATGTTCTTTTTTGGAAAGAAAGTAAAGAACTTCATGAGTGTCCTATTTATGGTACATCAAAGTGGCAGGTGGATGATGGGAGAAGGAAAAAGATACAGATGAAAGTCCTTCAATACTTTCCTATTAAGCCACGATTACAAAGGTTGTTAATGTCAAAAAAAACAACTATAGATATGAGGTGGCATAAAGAGAAACACATTGATGATAACATTATATGTCATCCAACTGACTCAATGGCATGGAAAGAGCTTAATAGAAAGTTTTAATGGTTTGGACAAGATTGTTGTAATGTTCGGCTTAGATTGGCCTTAGATGGATTTAATCCTTTCTGTAATATAAGTAATTCATATAGCATGTGGCCGGTAATTCTAGTCCTATATAATTTACCTCCATGGAAGTGTATAAAGGAGCCTTTTATGTTGCTGTCTTTGCTTATTCCAGGACCTACTACTCCTGGTAAAGACATTGATGTTTACTTGCAACCATTAATTGATGACTTCAACTATTTAAGGGAATATGGAATAGAAACTTTTGATGTTGTTGAAGGCAACACATTTACAATGCGTGCTGTTTTTTTACGAACTATAAATGATTTCCCAACTTATGGGAATTTGTTAGGGTGGAGCACTAAAGGGTATATGGCTTGTCCTGTCTATAGTCATCAAACATATTCAACAAGGATACGAAGTAAAATATGTTATACAGGTCATCGTTGTTATTTGAAACATAGGCATAGATGGAGAAGAAGTAAACAGTTTAATGGCATAGTTGAGTTGGGTGAAGCTCTGATGCAGTTTTTGGCTAATGACATTGTTTACCAGTTATCACATTTGGTTGACATTACACCCAGCAAACACCTAAGTAATAAAAAGCGTAAGAGAAATGATATTGAACCGAATTGGATTAAAAAAAGCATAGTTTTCAGCATGCCATATTGGAAGGAATTACTATCGAGGCACAATCTTGATGTCATGCATATTGAGAAAATTGTTTATGAGGCTATTTTAGGGATTGTTATGGGAGTTGACGGGAAATCGAAAGACACTATTAAGGCTAGACTAGACTTGGAAGACATGAATATTAGAAAAGATTTGCAATTAAGAAGAAGAGATGATGGATTATACTTTATTCCAGTTGCTTGTTACAACATGTCAAAATGTGAGAAATAAGCAATCTGTCAGTTATTCCAATCATTCAAATTTCTTGATGGGTATGCATCTAATATAGGTCGTTGTGTGAATATTAAAGAGGAAAAAGTGTCAGGGTTGAAAAGTCATGATTGTCATATACTTTTGCAATAGCTACTTCCTATTGAAATACGTAAGTGGTTGTCAAAGGATGTGTTTGTTACTTTAGGTCAAGTGGGAGAGTTTTTTAAGCAATTGTGTTGCAGGACACTTAAAGTTGAAGAGCTTGATAAAATGGAGAAAGACATAGCATTGAATCTGTGTAAGCTTGAACTATTTTTCCCCTATCATTTTTTGATATTATGGTAAATTTGGCAATTCACTTACCATCTAAAACAAAACTTGGTGGACAGGTTTAATTTTGATGGTCGTTTCTTATTGAAAGGTAATTTATATTAAATTCAATAAGTTTTTCCTATTTTATTTGTTAGTAACAATTCCTAAGTTTTTAATTGTTTATGTTTAGGTTTTTATGTTCTCTTAAACGTTATGTACGTAACAGAGCTCGACCAAAAGGGTCTATTGTAGAGGCTTAAATAGCAAATGAACGCTTGACTATTTGTTCAATTTACTTAACTGATGTGGAGACGATATTTAATAGAACATAATGTAACTTTGATTTCAATGATAATGGTGGTTTGTTTATTTTCTCCCAAATGGAGAGGCCACTTGGTGCAGGTAAATATGTCGAGTTAAGTAAGGATGAATTTGAAATTTCCCATTAGTATATTTTGAAAAATTGCCAGAACGTCGATACATATATGGAGTACATCTATTCCTTTTCATTCAAACAATCATATTACATTTTCCTTCATTAACTCATTGATGTTACTATGTTTTTTTTCCAATAGAGATCACAAGGATACAATTCGAAGCAAAGGGATCGTTAATGTTGAAGAAAGACATAGGAAAAATTTTATATCATGGTTTAAAAATTGAGTAAGTTTCATATTAATTACATATTATGAAAATATGAGAAAATGTCTCATCCTCATATTTATTTTCAATTTGTCGTACAAATGATATGGTTATATAACCGTAATGTGCAAGAAGCAACAACAACATTATATAGTTTGACATGTAGGCCTTATGTTGGTGGGAAGAAATAGACAGATTGCATTGTTAATGGGGTGTGATATCATATACAAGATCGAGATAGTCAATTTGGAAGTCAAAATAGTGAGGTTGTCATTGAAGGATTTTAAGAAGACGAAATCATTGACTTCTATAGTGTCATATATGAAATTATAGAGTTGCACTACATCAAGGATAAGAAGGTTGTTCTACTTAAATGCAAATGGTATGATCTAACTGACATGAGAGTGAACGAACGTATTAATAGCATAAATGTTAATAAGACATGGTATGATAATAATCCTTTTGTCCTTGCAACTCAAACCAAAAAGGTTTTCTACATCAACGATACTGTATTGGGTCACAATTGGAAGGTTTTTCAAAAGTTTCAACAAATGAATGTCTTTGATTTTTGTAAAAGGGATATTGGTGAATTGGATGAAGATGCTGATGAAGTCTATCAAGATATTAGATTGGAGATCAATAACGAAGGCATTACAGTAGAAGATGCAGATATATCATCATTCCATAGGAGAGATGTTGAGCCCAACATGGTTCAACTAGATGAACACCAACCTCATCTTATCTTACAAATAGATGAAGACTATAATGAGGATGACTTCAATGACAATGACGATACTTTGGTGGAATATATTAGTGATGAAGAATTAAATGAACATGTACTTAATGATGATGATTTTCTTCATCTTGATGATGATGACTAAATGTAAGTTTCATTGTTTGTATTGTTTCAAATGTTAATAAAATAATTATAGGTCTTATGTTGTTCATGTTGTAGTTATGTTCATTTATGATGACTATAAGCATATTTTTAATATTTCAGTTATGTTTTTGTAGTAGTTTATGATTTTCAAAATGTTGATCATGATGATTTCTATAGATAAATTGTTTTTGTTGTTTCAAATGTTAAGAAGATAATTGTCTGATGTTGTTGATGTTTTACACAGGTTGATTACAATGACACCTAGTCGTAACAAAGGAAAGAGGATGGTAACGGGCAATGAAGTTTCTCCAATAGAACAACCAGCAATTACATAATCGCATAAGAAAGACAACAACAATAACCTTTACCAACATCGTCTGGTAGTCATAAGGGATCTTTAGGTTTGTTATTAACCAAGCATATTTACATTTATGCTCTCATTTGTTATTTTTTCAGGTTCCAATACTGTCCTCAGAAATGAGGTAGAGGTAAGACAAAAGGAGTAGAGTTATAACAGATGAATGTTGCAATGAATACGAAGTTGTCATTCACGATTGACCCCATGCAATGGCACCCAGTTGATAAGATCTAAGCTGTAAAATTGGCCAGTGAGTTGGGCGTCGTAATGAGGCATGAGTTGCCTTGCCTTTAGTATGTCAGGCAGTTGAAGGAAGACAACTTGCTACAAAATTCTTTGGATAAAGTTTCGGTAATATTTCAATATGCGTATTGCAATTTTACTTAACTAAATTAATAACTTATCTAATAAGTGTTTTCACATATGAAGCTTAATATCGTTAATATCGAGTAGCCTGAGGTTTCAAGCAATGTTAGTTCACTACTGAAACAAAGGGTGAAGGATCACCGCTATCGACTTCATAAATATTATTAGTCTTCTCTTCTGATGAAAAGGCCAGGAGACATGTGTCGGAAAGGGAGATGGAAGAAAATTGGAATGAAATGAGTGATTATTGGGCTTCACCGCAGTTTGAGGTTTGTTTTTTTTCTCTTTATATTTTCCTTCTATTAATTGTATTTATATATTTCATGACTAATTCTCTTAATTTATGAAAGGTTTCAGAAAGTCAAGGCCAACAAAGCAAAAATGACAATTCCACATAACACTGGCTCCATATCATTTGTTATTGTTCGACAAGAATTAGTAAGTGTAACGTGTTCAATTTATTATTCCATTTTTTAATACAATAAATTCTAATTGGTTAAATATTATTAAATTCATATTGTAGAGTCAAACACAACTCCAAAGGCAACAGCGTGATAGGGTCACACCATGTAAGCACACACATTAGAAGGAAGGTCAAGGCTGGATGTCTGAAGAGGCACAAAGTAATTATGTAAGTACCAATAAATTAATATTACAATTTATTTTTCTATATAATATTAACTAATAATTTTTTAGTTAACTCCATTTTCTACTTTACATTGTAGAACAAGATGTAGGAGTAGTTGTAGACGTCATTGACTGAGGGAAATCAGCCTAATGTTGATGATATTTGCAACAATGTCATTGGTACATGATTGGGCCATAACAAAAGACATGTGTATGGCCATAAGCCTGTCGGAGCCTCTTCCTCATGACAGGCATTGTTGACGGCGCTTTAAGAGGAAAACTAGGCACTGACAAAATTACAATGTACAGAAGACAAGTTAAATCGTGGACTAAAAGAAATTAGAAACCTTAAAAAATTGGTTAAACAAATGCTAGGTTCTGCATATGTTAGTGCTAGTGACTCAGATTCAGACTTTTAGTTTGTAAATGATGTGTAAATATTGTTTTATGTATAATGCATTCCATTTTATATGTTTATTTTATTTCAATTTATTATTATTTAGAAATATGTCACTAACGTTAATTATAACAAAATAATTTAAATATTTCAAAATGTCTTAAAATTTGAAAAAATTAAAATTAGTTACTAAATAATATAAGCAATCAAAAAAATCTTCACAAAAAGTCTTAAAAATTGTAATAAATTAAAATAAATTTGTTTTTAACAATTATAATAATTATTAACTTAAAAGTTAAATTTTGTCACTAAATACTATTAGCTACCGAATACAATTCACTACGTATAAACCACATTGGTAATAAGGTTTTGTTGCAACTACGTTTTCGTAGCTAAAACTTTTTTGCTCCAAAAAAAAATGTCACAAAATACTATTGTCAACTAAAGCCTAATTCGTCATAAAATGTTTTTACCTACGTTTAAAGAAACTTCTCTAAAAACATTTCCCTACAAGAAAAATTAGTAGCCAAAAAGTTTTTGCTACCAAAATGAAATCGTCACTAAACATAAATATCGACAAATAAACTTTTGTGGAAAAAGACTTTTATCTACAACATAGAAACGTCGTACAAAACCATGTACGATGTTCCTCCTTATTATTAGTAATAAGTTTTACCGACGAATTATTTTTGTCGCAAACATGTTTTCGTGACGACTTTTATGAAATGTCACAGATGTTATTTTGCTACCTGGATTCAGTGATGATTTTGGTGACAATTTCTCTTTCTTTAGCGATGTTTCTTTTCGTCACGAAAAAACTAGTTTGTTGTAGTGTTATGACATTAACATATTTCATTTTAATACTCAACATTGGTCTTTAACATTTGGAAACTTAATAATGCATTCTATGAAAAAATTTTATTGTATAAATAATCCCTTCTTATTATAAGAAAAGTCATTAATTTTGAGAATATTATTAAATTTTGTCTAAATGAATCATGGTTTGCAACTCAATGTAAACTTTAGGCATTAAATTATAAATATCAAATTCTTATAAAATGCTTAAGGTTGATGTTGTACCTTTAATCAATAACTTGTACAAATCTTAAAAACAGTATTACTTTATGTGATTATTTTTTATAAATAAATCTTGATATGAAACTATATTATTTCTATTGATTTAATCTTTGCATTTAAAATAAATATTAGAAAGCATACATATAAAGAAATAAGTTTTTATTTCTTGAATTTCTCTCTTTTTCTGTATAATAGATGGAAGTTCAAAAAGTTATGGTTATAAGAGTTTTATCAGCATTTGAAAATTCTCTCCCATCTCCAATTGTTTTGAAGATGTTTTGGTAAGTAAGACTTTTCCTTTCTATTCTATATAGATGTTTAATACTATTTCATATGAAGGTCGATAATTCACTTTTGAAGAAATGATGAGTTAAAGTCTCTCACTATCAGAAAAATGAAGTTTAGTGACGAAAATTACCGACGGAAAATTTACACATTCTGTTGGTAAACTAAGTTAGCAACGCAATTTACTAACGGACTAAGGCATCAAAGAAACAACCGTTGGTAATAATTTAAGACGAATCACAAACTTTCTGTTCCAAATTTACCTACAGACATTTTGTGTTACTAGTAGTGAATATACCAACAGTTATAAAAAGTGGTTATTCCGTCGGTAAGTTAATGGCAACATTACCGATGGTTATTAGTTATCTGTTGGTAAATCAAATAGATTTTACTGACGAACTTTATTTTTCCATCATACTAAAACAGTTTTTTAATTTCCGTGCATTTAACTTTATTTGATGATTTTATGGTTGATAAATAATTATTACAGTTAATTTTGATTTGTTTCTACATTTCATTTGTTAAAACAAAAAGTTGATTGATAATATAAAGTAAAAATTATCTTAATTAATAATAAAAAATATTTTGTAAATAATAAGCATTTATAATTCATACAAAATGACTACAAGTATGCTATTCATTTAGTAGTCATGGATGCTTTGATAGTTGCGATGAAGTGTTACCCCTCCCCTTCAACTCATACACCTTATTATGGAGCTAGGCTATGTACTTTAACGACTATTACAACTGAGTTGCTAATGTCTGTACTGTGTTCTGAAGCTCATGGACTTCATTGGGTGTAGACCGCCTACTAGATGTTATTGCACTGGATGTGAAAGGATTGCGAATAACATGTGTTTGCAAATGAACCTAAGCCAAATATCCTTCCACGAAGGTCTCTACCACCCATTATATGAAGATAGGTTTGACTCTCATTAACATCTTTGTACTGTTGAGACTGTCATTGAATGCTTTCTTGTAATTGGTCCTATCAGAAAATAATGTTTATGTTAGTAAGTGATAATTATTAAGGCATTAATATTAAAGGATAAAATTCACATACAATTAGTTCTCTACATCGGGTCACGAAGGTCACATCGTCATGCTTCTGAGTGTGAGTGTGCAAAAAGAGCTAATGGGGTATAGGCTTCGTGCCCATAGACTTTTCTTACCTCAGAATAAAATGATACAACTGAACTACAATTTATAAAAATTTTGGCAAAATTTCCTCTATTTTTATGATATTTACCCCCTATTGAACAAAGAAAGTAACTCAACAACACAGTCATATATGATACCAGACAAAAATACATTAATGTATAAAAATAATTAAAAAACAAAAATATATTTTTTGTACCTTAAACTCCTAATAATAAAATTCCTTTGTCGCCTGAGAGATATTCTTCTATATATAACCCTCAAGATCAATCTTCTCCTTGAATTTAGATGTCATGTTTCTTAAGCACAATCTAGACGAAATCAACCTAATATAAAAACAATTAATTCTATGCCATTTTTTAAATTTAAACCTATAACTTAATTATAAACATATGGTATTTCATGTATTTTCACTTACAGATTGTTGACAATTGGGATGTAAGTTCTTTCATCAGCTCCCTCAACTCCAGGCTGGAGGTCACCTCCTTCATATATCTCTATTGGTATAGGGCTGGTGGATGATGTAGTGGCAAGTACGGAAGTTGATGTCTCATCTGCAAGTGTAGTAGCTAAAGGTACAACATCTGTTTCGATTGCAGCTGCAGAATGTGACGTTTCACCTGGAGAGTAACTGGTTTCAAGTTGTGGTTTGAACCTTGATTGCATCATATCCTGTTTTCTCTTTGGTGGCATATTTCAACCTGAAATTCATATTTGATTGAATATTCCAGAAATATAACAATTTCAATTCAATATTTCACACAATATATTGAAAAGGAAATAATTGTTTTGTTAAATATAATATTATTTTACAAACACAAATTAATAGCTATCAACACTTAATTGTAAATCAAAATCATCATCTTCTTTTTCTGAACAATTATAGTTAAACTTAGGCTCCTCTTTAGATTTCTTGCCCTCTTCATCCTTTCCAGATGAAATTTCAATATATTCATTATTTGGATCGTTCAAAGGTTCATTCTCATCATATGTAACAGATGAATTTATTTGATAATCATCTTCCTAAAACGCTTCACTTTCAATTCTCTATTCTCTTTTTCCATGTGATTCAAAAATACTTCTAGGTTTAATTTTGCAAATGTCCAACCAATATGACTTATCTCGTCGTAAGCTGAGAAAAGTGACAATACACATGGATTGCTTTCATTGCCAACATGAAAGGTTCAAATTGTCTAAATCTTCTTCGCTTGTTGATTTCAACTAGATTGCATCAACTACGCACTTTTATAGCAACATTTGGAGTTGGATCAAACTAGTCACATTTAAATATCACACTTCGCTTTATTGGTAATGCAAGGTACTCAATTTCGAGTATCTCAATAATTTTACCTTAGTAATCCATTAATTCTCCCTGTATGCAAACTTTACTATTTACTGTTGCCATGCTATGACCATGATATTCCATATGATATTTGAATCCATTAACAAAATACACTAGATACGATTTCGCAAGATCACTTATGAACTTATTCTCTATTGGATTTTCTAAGGCTTACATAAAAAAATTATTATAGTAAATAGTATAATGTCATATGAACACTTTAATCTTATAATTCAATCATTTCAATAATTTTAAATGAAAACTTACATATTTCTCAAACCATCGAGGAAAGTATCTTCCAACTTCTTTATTGATATCATCTTGTGTTTTGTCAGGCATTGGCTCGCGTAACCATTTCTCGTATAATCAAAAATCATTATTATGTATTTCAGTTGTGAATAACAACAAATTTCAAAACCCAAATAATCAATTTCAACACCTATGAATCAAGAAAACAAGTTCTTGTTATGACTCTTAGGCTTGTGGAATTTTTAACAGATAAGCCTCAAGCGAGATGCATCACGGGTTTCCAACCTATGTACTGTTTTAGGGTTTTTTATGCAAACAATTGTCTTGTTAGATGAATTACCTAGATGGACGAATAAATACAAACTACAAAGAAGAAGGATGAGTGACGCTCTTCAACACAAAATAGAGCCTACAAAAAAAGTATTTCGTATTAGTTGACTGGTGGGAATGCACCACTATTTGAAAAGAACTACAACTGACTTAAAAATCTGCTTCATCTTCAAAAGTATGTTAGATAAAACAAAGATATCGTGAACATCAATTTAAGAATTTCGAAGCTCAAATCCATCAAGCTCTTTTTTCGTAAGGTTAAAAGAGAAATAGAGATGGTTTACCAGAGGGAAAAGGAAAACTTAAGGCAATTGCCTGCATTTCCTATGGGTTGTTCCAAATACCAACTTTTTCTTTTTCTAATATTACGAAGTCCTCTTCTTATTTTTGCCTCCCATTTTCTGATTTTTCACACTCGTCTCCCTCTTATCAATTGAAATGTGCTATTTTTTCGTTTGCTTTCACTTTTGCTCCTCATCTTCTTCTTAATTGCAATCTAAACTACTTAAGTTTAGGAACTTTGTATTTAAAGTAGGATATATGAAACTTTCAACTATAGGGATCTTCCTTTTATGATTTTTATGAAACAATTGACAACAAATCCTATTAATAATAAATTGAAAACCCTAGGAATAAAATAAGGAATCGTGAAAATTATAATAAGAAAATTCAACAAGAAAAGGCTTCATATATTAGAAAAATGAGGAAGCGTACATAACTTTAAAAATAATCAATTGATATAATATGTATATTGCAACAACTTATAATAAAATGTTTATAAGAATTGTATAATATTTAAATAATATCACTAATAAATATGATGATTAAAATAAAAAGGATTAAAATACAAATTCAATATAACTAATTAATATATTACCTTATTAGGGAATATAATTATAAATTATAAAATGGTCGATTAAAAATTGGGTTCCTTTAGCGTGTACCCAACACTCGAAATTTCATGATATGAAAAAGAAAAGTTTAATTATTAATAGTCCCTATGTGAGAAAGGATGCCACATTAAAAAAAACTGAACATAAAGCGTAATATATTAAAAGTGTAAAATCATATTACAACACCTGTGCGATGAGAGTTCACAACCAATTAACCCCTCTTCGATCACTAAGTATGCATATATATGGTCACAATAGATTTAAATATAGTTTTTTTAACGTAATAAATTTTGAGTAATTAATTAAGTTTAACTTGAACTAATTTAATATTGGTATATCAAAATTAAATTTAAATATTCAATTACAATTAAATTTAAGCTCAGACTTTCGAACAATTAGTCAAGCTCGATCTATTGCAAGTATAGATTAAAATCTTTTATTACTATAAGCATTGATAAATGAAATGAAAGTCAAAGATATAAGCAAATTTTATGTCATAAGAATCAAGTGTTTAGGCTCATAAATTCACTCAGGAAATAAAACTCACATTTTCTTAAAAGGGTTGCTCTAATACCATTTATTAGAAATGGTAGCAGGAAAAGAACTAATGAATGAATTTTCCAGTAAATTACATATTGAATTTCATTTTATCAATCTAATTAAACACAAGATATGAGAGAGATTTTTAAACATAAAAATCTTAACTACTAGTTATATAATTATTCTTAATTCAACATATAACAACTACTAGTTACATAATTATTCTTAATTCAACATATAACAAACATTATCTAAAATGAAATAAAGATTGAAAACATACCATCCAACATTCAAAAGCATAACCAACTCCACATTTAAAAATCTCTAACAAAGAAGTTTGAAAGGTATCTAACAAACTTCATTCGAAATGGACTTCACATTTTAAAAAACATAACAAACTCCACATTTGAAAATGGCCTTCATTCAAAATGAAGATTGAAAGGTATCCAACAAAGAAGTTCAATAATTTCACTGTCAACATTCACAGAACCAACTCCACATCTACATAGCGAAATTAACAACGTCGTAATAAATCTATGCAATTACAGGACCATGATGACGACAAGGTGTGGTGCACAATAGACAACTATACAGTACCTAAAGCAGACAAGATGACAAGATGTGGTGTCACAATGTGTGGTGGCCTTCAGTTACGATAGAGTTGACGACGCTAGCCCACTGAGGATGGTGTCACGTTGAGGATGCATGGCAGCATGACGATGACGTGCAGTGGGACAATGAGGAGATGCGGTGGGATGAAGAGACCTGCAGACAAACGACGACGAAAGAAGATAGAGAAAAAAGGGACTGCGATGGATGAGGGGAAATGGGGAAGGGGGGAGGGAGGAGGAAGCTGTGGTAGATTTAGGTTAAACGAAAATGATGTTTTTTGATGTTATACCAAACGAAATCGTTTTTGATTTTTTAAAAATGCTTAACCAAAAGAAAACGACGATGTTTACTACTAAAATTTACCAACGGAAAACTCTAGCATTATTTACTCCGCCAAGCATTCCCGCTTTATTTACCGATGGATATTTCGTACTATTGTTATATACGATCGAAAATTTTGCTAGGATAATGTCCTTCCATATTTGCTGACGAATATTTTTCTGTTGCAAATCAAAATTTTCCTTGACAATTATACCGACGGAACATGATTTTCCATCGGTAATTTCCAATGGTTCAATTTCTGTCCGTAATTGTCCATCGCTAATAACTAATTTGCTTATAGTGTCTTGACTCATGAATGAATAACTAGTATATATCAAAAAGTGGAATCAATTAGGTTTAAAGTAATATTGAAGTATTTGATTAATCTTTGTTAAGGCATTTTTATCTATGGGAGAAATATAAGTGACAATATCCTAATTAGTCAAGAACTATTCAAGAATTGCTATATATGTTGTGTATTAAAAATAGACATTCACAAGGCCTTTAATTTTATTATTTTTTTGGAAAATGAATGAATAATGTCATAACTATAGTAGCAACTATTACAATGTTTAAATATTGCAAGGATAATCTACTATCCTCTAGATAGGATTTACAAACAGGACTTGCAATTCTACTAAAAAAGTTTAGAATTGAACAACATGGATCATATAAACTATGACCAACAACCCTTTATATATTCCATTGTGCTTTCATACTCTAGGCAAGAAGATGGCTAGCATTGTTAGCTAAATAGCTGCTATAATCCTATTTACAATGTTATTAGCTAGTTGCTTTTTTTTAAAACCTCTATATGTTTGTAGATTCGATTATTTCTTACCTTCCATATCATGTATATGGTCATAATAAATGCCATTTTACATAAGAAAGCAAGTGTTGTTCTATAAGTAGAATAGTTGATGAACAACCTCAATGTAAGATAAAAATTTTTTTTTTTAGTGTTAAGAGCATTCAATACTTCAGTTGGTTGTATCATAGTTTCCTTATGGTATCTTATAATATTCTTATTAATGATTCACATACCAATTATTTAAAGGAGTCAAAGGATCTAAGCAAGGATATCCATTATCACTATATATTTTTACCCTTTATATAGAGGTTTTAACCCAAATGTTGGCCTAGAAAATGGAGAGGGAAAGAGCTTTTGAATTTCACTATAAATGTTAACCTTTCCTTTTCAAATGATTTACTATTATGGTATGGAGTAAAAAAACCTCAATTCAAGTATTAGTAAATTCTTTAGAAGAACTAAAGAAACTTTCATGCCTTATTATCAACACTTTGAAAAGTAGCTTTTGCATTTCTGTTGGAGACTTTGATCTTAATGACTATATTGCTCAAGAAATAGACTTTCAAAGTGCTCAACTTCCACTCAAGTATTTAGGGGGCTTTATCACTTACTATAAGATCAACATATAAAGACTATCAACGCCTCTTAAACTATACACAAAAGAAAATTAACCATTAGAACAATAAGTTTCTTTCCTATAGGGAGACTCCAATTAGTTATTTTAGTCTTGAAAAATCTTCATACTTATTCAAGCTCAATGTTATCACTCTCTAGAAACATATTGAAAGCAATAAAGTGATAAAAAAACACATACAAAGGGGGTGAATTGTGAGTGATTAAAAATAATTATGCAAGTTGCTTTTAATCCAAGAAGTAATGACAGCATCCTGTCAATAGTTAAAACAATAGGAGCCTGTTATGCGACATCATCTTGTTTAAAAGAAAGGAGCCTGTTAAACAAAAAGTCCTATTAAAAGTAAGTTGAAATAGAAGGCGCTCGTTAAATCTAAAATGAACCTCTTTGAAGTTGAAAACAAAAAGAGTATGTTAAAATTGAAGGAGCCTTTTACTGAAATAAAAACATAAATAATATAATGTGGAAATATAAAAGTTAAAAGATGAGAGAAAAGAACACAGTCAATTTATACTGATTCAGCTTACAACATAAGCCTACGTCCAGTTCCCAAGTATCCAATTTGAGTATTTCACTATAAAAACAAGTAGTAATTCAAGAAGCCCCTCCAAGCTCACAAGTTAATATTTTTCAAAGTTCTCCAACCTTTCAAACTAGTAGTATTTAAGTAGCCTCTACAAGCTCTCAAAAGAAAATGAAGTTTGCTCAATATAAGCTACCTGATCTCTCTAAAAAATATTTTCACTTTCTAAAGAACAAGAGATTTAATAATGATATCACTTTCAAAAGAATTCATGCTATAGTTGTATTTTGAAAAATGCATCATCCTTATTTGATAGAAAGTAAACCCATATAAATCTAGAATAATCATCTACTAAAATAAAACCGTAATGTTTACCGCCAAAACATTGAGTCCTAGTAGGACCAAATAAATCCATGTACACAAGTTCAAGTGGTTGGCCAGTAAACACAATATTTTTAGGGGAGAAGCTTCTTTTGACTTGTTTATCTTTTAAATAAACTTCACAAACCTAATTGCCTTCGAACTTTAGAGTAGGTAGTCCTCTTACTAACTCATTTTTGGACAATTTTGGTAGAATGCTCATACTAGCATGTCCAAATCTCTTGTGTCATATAAACAAATCCTTTTCTAGAGAGACGAAGCACTTAACATTTTATGAGGGCATATCTTCTAGTTGAGCACATATATATATATATTATGATTTTCATGACCAATAAACACAATATTATCATTACAAATATCGACAATTCCAAAATGAAATGCATGGAAAATGACTTTGTAACCCTTATCATATACCTTACTCACATTCAAAAGGTTATGTTTTAGACCATCAATATAGAGAACGTTATCGATAGAGATAGAATCAAAATTACCAATTTTACTAAAGACCTTTACTTTATTTTTGTTTGCAAAGAAAATGTCACCTCTACCTTTCTTTCAATGTAGTTGAAGTGTGATATTTCACCTATCGTGTGTCTTGACAGTTGCTATCAACTATCCATTTATTTTCTTTTGTCTCTACTTTGAAACATATCTGCAAAAAATATTATCTTATTTAGGTACCCAGAATTTTTTTAATCCTTTCAGGTTAGTAGCTTGACCTTTTCGTGTTTAGATGTACATTTGAGATAATTTCTCCATTTTATGAAAGTTACAAGAATGACCAATATGAACATATCTACCATAGTAGAAACATAAAACAGTAGAATGTGAATTGATATAATTTATACCATGTATTAGGTTCCTGCTATTTTGACTGTAGCTACTGCTTGATTTGATAAAGAAATTCTTGTAAGGCCTAATATTATTGTTTTCATTGTATCCTATTCCGGCCTTATCAAACACGCATTTACCACTACCAAGTAATGCATCAAGGTTGTTCCTTTCATCAATGAAATTTGTCAGATCTTTTTCTAGAGATAAGGTCTTTCTGGCACTTTTCTCTTTTAAAAGTTTTAAGGCAACAACTTTTTCTTCTAACTATCTCACCTATTCATAATCATTTTTAAGAAAAGTATTTTCCAACTTGGTTATTCTTTCTTCCATTACTTCCTTTTTAGAGACCTTTTGCTTATACTTAACTTTGAGAGACATATTCTTAGTCAGCAGATTCGCATTCATTGCAATTCATGATATGCATTTTTCAATTCATCAACTTCAATATTAGAGTTAGAATAGTATACCTCATCGTCTCTTGATTTAACCATGAAGTAGATGTTGCTAACTTCCTTAGGTTCATCTTCTTCAAAGCTTTCAAAATCCTCGTAAGACTAAGCTGTAGTCATAACTTGCTTTCTAGGTTTCCTGTTCTTTGATTTACCCTTTTGAAGGAGAGGACATTCAAGTCTAGTGTGCTCAAGCTTCTTGTAGTGGTAGCATATGATTCGTGTGTTGCTATTGTTGTTATTTCTGACCATAAGGTTGAATTCATCATCTCCATCTATTTGCAACTCATTGTTGCTTTCATCCTTGTTTGATTCGTCAATTGTTTTTAGTGCCATTTCTTTTCTGTAGGAGCAACCTTCATCTCGCCTAAGCTAAGTTTCATGGATCATGAGATTTCCTCATATCCAATTGAGTAAGAAAGTGTATAGATCCTTTGTCATTTTTAAAGCTCTCACCTTAGGTCTCCATTCCTTTGGTAGTGACTAGGGATGTCAACGGGCCGGACTGGGTCAGGCCCGGCGATGGCCTGACCCGGCCCATCGAAAAATTACGTTGGGCCATTTCGGCCCACGACCCACGCGGGTCGCATAAGGCCAGCCCACGCAGGTCGAAATGGCCCGTGGGCCATTTTCGACCCGCTGATGGGAGGCCCGAGGAGAGGCCCATGACCTAGCCCGCCTGGGCCACGGATCGCCTACGGGCTGTTCTTGGCCCAAATTTTTAATAAATTTTTAAAAATTTAAAAATAAATTTAAAAAATTGTTGTTTTGTTTTTTAAAATTAATAAATTATAAAAATTTTTATTTTATTTATCATATTTACAACATATGTATATTATGCATATATATATTTATGATTTTTAAAACTTTTTATTTTATTTTTCATATTTACATAATATATACATTATGCATATATATATTTATATTAATCTTA
>JAOSBO010000002.1:36260624-36278185 GCA_027563915.1 Erythroxylum rotundifolium
TATGAACTACATTAATTACAAATTTTTAACTTACTTAAATTATTTATTAATTATTTTAATAAATAATTAAAAAAATTTGTGGTGGGCGGGCCACGGGCCAAACCGCGGGCTCGTGAGCCATACATACTTGGCCTGTGGCCTGACCCATGAGTCGGTCAACCTGGACCAAAAATTGTTGACCGACCCATAGGCCAGGTTGGGTCGGGCAGGTCGGGCCAAATTTGACAACTCTAGTAGTGACCTTAGACTCTTTGTTACCAGCTCGTCATTGGTATATATTATTCATTTGTAGTTTGAGGTGGACATGTAATGCTAACGAATATGGTCAAAGTGATATCTTATCTTATAATGTTCTTGAAATGTGATGAGGAAAGATTGTGAAATGCCATAAAGAAATAAAAAGAAAAAGAAAAAGAAAAATAAAAAGAAAAAGAAAAAGAAAACAAAGGAAAAAAGGGGGCACATGTTTGAAAGGAAAAGAAAAGAACACTTAACCATGGTGCTTCAAATTCTTGATTATTCATTGTACAGCTGTGAGGTAATCTATTTGTTGGGTGATAAAGTGTTCATATGGTTATCTTTTGTGAAATTGATCCTCAAGTTGTGTTAATTGAATATCAGTTGTTGTCATTACTGGGACATTTTTTGGTTTGAGGGTGGAAGTTAAGCAATGTAGTCTACATTACCTTTGATAACTATAGCCTAAATAAATTTGTAGTGCTACGCTTGTCCTTAGCCCCATTACAACCAAATAAAGTGCAATGTGATATATTTACAAGCATATAGTAATTTCATTCTATTGTGGTGAATATGAGTGAAATGTCTTATAAACACTTCTTTGAATGTATTGAGTGAATCTTCATGTTTGGGAATTGTTTGAATCCTATGAAATGCTTGTGGCTTGATTGTGATTTTGGTTCAGTAAGATAATGCATGTTGGCTAAATTTTTCAAAAGATTTGTAAACAGATTTGCTTAAGTTTGTTTTGTTTTCAAGTCTTTTGAATGCTTAGGGACAAACATTGTTTAGGTGTGGGGGAGTTTGACAGGTAAATAATTTACATATTAATTTTAGGCATTTTTAGAGCATATTGGATGAATATTGTTTTGATTATAATCTTTTTACATTGTTTTTAGAAGTTAGGAAATATGGAGTTGTTTTAAGAAAAGAAGCTAAAATTGGCTAAATTGGAGGAGAATGGCACATCCATTATCATCAAGGAGAAAGTAGAAGACAATACTATCAGCCAAGAGAAGCAATAAAAAATGACACAATAAAATGGAAAAAACGCAAGAGCCAATGGACAAAACACAGAGTAGAGGAAAGCAATGCAGGAGGTAGAAAGAAAAGAATAAACAAATCACCCAACAGAAAAAGAACAGTCTAAAAACGCAGTGGACTGGGGGAGTTTTAAGATGGCAGTGCTTTTACATATGCGAGGGTTTTTGTTTTTAAGAAAGAATAGGAATGCGTTTTTGAAAAGGGAGGACGACTTTTTGAGAGGTAGTACTTAGGTGGCTCACTTGGAAAAACAGGCCGCAGCTAGACCAGGGTTTGGAGGACGTCTTTTGGAGATTTTGGAAACAGTTGATAGTGGAGCAAATTTTGGAGACATCTTCTAAAGGAGGGTGTAGACCTACGTTGGGTCTTATTTCCACCTTTTCTTTTCAAGAGGAGAATAACCTTGTTGTCCACTCACATACGTTCTCCTTTAGATTTTTTTCTGTAAGAATAATTTTCCTTTTGAATAATATTCATGTGATGTTTCTTCTGTATGGCTTATAACTAATTTTTTTAATTCTAGTTAGAGGATTATATTGAAACATTGATTCTAAATCAATTTTGAGATTGAATAGATTCTATTGAATTCAATTGTGCATGAGTATTTAATTATTTCTTGAATTCACTAATTTTATGATGGTTTTGGGTTTTATTGAATAGATGTATATATTTAAGAATGAAGAAATAATATACTACTAACTAAAATGGCAAATCTATAATTTTTGTTGGTTTTAATAAGTAGCAATCAACATAATTTTATTTCTTCATTAAGAAGTTTAATATATGTCATGGAATTAATTAATCTAATTGCAATAAACCAATTAATGAGTTTGTTGGTTAGAATTGGGTTTTTCTAAATATAAAGGCTATCGAAATGCTAAATCCTACGAGCTATCTCTGAGGTTGTTTTTTGATTAGGGAGTAACTATTTGATCTGTTTGTGATTACCGTACAAGGTAAGGAAAGATTGGTTATTATAAATCTATTCTTAATAACTTTAACCAATTTATTCATGAATATGTTAAATTACCTTTGCATCAATGATCAATTGCATGAATAAGTTGGAAATAAATTCCTTCAACCAGAAGTTTGTTTTATTGAATTTCCAATTAATTAATTTTTTATTTTTAATATTGTGTTTTAACATAATTTCCAAACCCCTTTTTTATCTTTTTTACTTATTGGTTTAAAAGAGATAAACTACCATTCCCTGAAAAGACGACCTTACTCTACTGTACTACTTTAATAACTGAGTAGGTTAGTTATTTTTGGTTGATTTGACACTCACCAAGAATGAATTGCATTTCTTATTCACTCTAGAAACTTCAACTAGTGATAATAAATATATAGCCATTAGGTCCTTATAAATAGGAAACTCCTAGTCCGTACTTTTATTACGGACACAAATAATATAATATCCCTAAACAATAGTAATAGAAAGAAGAAAATAGAACACGTGAGTGAAAAAAAAACTTGAATTAGTCAACATTCCATCACTAATTCAAGCAAAATCTTGAATTAATCAACATTCCATCATTAATTCAAGCAAGTGAGGCAACTCCAATCATGCTGCAAAATTTCTGCACTTTGTTCTTTATTAGAGCTTTTGTCATCATATCTACAAGTTAATAATCAGTGCCGCAATGTAGTAATTCAACCTCTCCTTTGGTGACTAATTCTTTGATGTAATGATATCGATCGTTTCAATATGTCTGGTTATGCCTTAAAGTACAGGGTCTCTTTGAATTTTTTTTTTTGGATTTATTATTACTATAAATCTTTGATGACTGCACTTGTTTCATATCTTGCACAATTCTTCTTAACCATATTGCTTAACAAGCAGTGATTGTGGCAGCTATTTATTCAGCTTTTGTATTGGACAAAGCAATCACTTGTTGTTTCTTTGATACCCAGAAAATAGCTCCTGCACCATAACAAAGCACAAATCTAGTTGTTATTTTCCTGTCATCTACTAAACCAGCCCAATCACTATTAGTATAAGCTACAAGGTCCCAATTTTCATTTTCACGTACCTAATCTCATAATTTATTATACCTTGAATATATCTCAACATTCTATTAGCAGCCCAAGATGATGTCAGCTTAGACTATACACATTAATGAGAAATCAAACTTACTATAAACACTATCTCAAGTCGAGAATGTGTGAGATACATTAGACCTCCCATTAAGCTTATGAAATACTTCTCAGCTACCTTCTTAACTCCATCTTCTAATAGGAATTTATCATTGGCATTGAGTGGAGTTTTGACAATCTTGCAGTTCATTAGGTTGAACCTCTTCAATAAATCTATAGCATACTTCTTTTGACAAATAGAGATCCCACCAACATCTTGTACATTTTCTAAACCTAAAAACTAATGTACGAGTCCTAAATCAAACATATCAAAAGCTTGCATCTTAGCCTCCTTTAAGCCAAAGGAATTGCTAGCATAAATTATATCTTCTACATATAAACATATCATCAAATAATCATTACCGCAATTCTTGGCATACAATGTAGGCTCATTAGCACTCTTTAGGAAATAGTTTGTGAGAAAGTATGACTCAATTTTAGCATACCAAGCTGGTGGTGCTTGTTTGAGCCTGTATAGTGCTTTATGCAATTTGTAAACATTATTTTTAGATCCCTTTACTTGAAAGCCTTTCAATTGCTCAACATACACATCCTCCACAAGGTCACCATTAAGAAAGACTAACTTTACATCTAGTGGACATATAAGCCAAATATTTTAAGCAACCACAATAAAAAATAATCTAATTATTTCCAAACAAGCAATATGAGCAAAGTTTCAGAAAAGTTAGTACCTAGAGCTTGAGGATATCTTTTCACGACCAAGCGAGCTTTACACTTGTTTAATGAACCATGTAGATTGAAATTGGACTTAAAAATCCATTTAAGTCCACTAGCATCTTTCCTATTAGGCAAATCAAGCAACGTCTAGGTCTGTTTTTTTCAATAGTTGTATGTCAATTCTTTTTCATTGCTGTGATGGTAATCACTTTACTCCACCAACCAACACTCAGACACATCAAACAACAGAAAAAGATGAAGAACAGAGGGTGCATATGTGAATGTTATGTCTGAAGCTCACAAAGAATAAAGAAGGAGAGGCTTTCGAGTTTTGAGATCAAAAGAATAGGGTTAATGTCTTGATAATACACGTGATGCACAATCGTTTTCTATCCATCAGAAGCCAAGTAAAAACGTGGAAGTTTACTTCATACCCAAAATGCATAGCAGCAGAATGAAGCATTAAGTTGATCACGTGAATGGCACATGACTCCATATTTGACTCATTTAAAGTTCAACCGAATGTAGCTGCTTCTGACTCCTATATAAGGAGACACGGGCATAAGTCAACACACTTAAGACACACAGACTTCGTTATCTCGATTGTAATCAAAATTTCTGAGAGTGTAAGAATTAAGAGTAAGGCTTGAGAGTTGCTAGAGTACTGACTTGTGAGTACTAAGGAGAGTGCGAGACTCTTTGCAAGTGTTAAGAAAGACGGTGATACTCTTGTATCCTTGCTCATTATCTTTCATACTAGTAGAAACACAACAGTGGGAACCTTGGATGTAGATAGCATTGAAGCTATCGAACCAAGTAAAAATCTTGGTGTTCTTTACTTTTTTGCAATTTCAATTCCTACAAAAGTTAACAATCTTGATCAGTATTTGTTTGTAAAGATAGCAGTACAACACAAATAACCCAAAAATTGCTCTATCCCTTTCTTCCTTATTGCATATTGAAAACATGTAGGTTTCTATGGAAAGGAAAGAAAAATCAAAGATAACATAGATTTCTGACAAACTTCTTACTTATGTAAGTGTATTGGAGTTATCTCCATCCAAAGTAAAATTCAATTCAAAAGACTCTAAATCAAATTCTATAATACCTCCTGTGGTATGTGCAACATCATTTCCGATCTAATCCTAAACATCTTCTTCATTAAAGATGACATTATATCTGATAATTAATTTTTTCAATAATGGGGTTAAAAAGTCAATAGCCATTTATCTCCTTGCTATAACTGATAACAATGCATTTGATGCCTTTCACATCAAGCTTCCTTATTCACCAATGGAGATGTTGAATTACTACATTGCAGCATTGACGAGCAACCTGTAGACATGATGACAAAAGCTCTAACAGAGAACAAAGTGCAGAAATTTTGCAACATAATTAGAATTGCCTCACTTGCTTGAACTAAAGGGAGAATGTTGACTAATTCAAGTTTATACTTTTTCCACTTTCTCAACATATGTTCCCCTTTCTTCTTTCCTATTGCTATTGTTTAGAGATATTATATTATTTCTTTCACCAATAAAAGTATGGGTTAGGATTTTCCTATTTGTAAGAACCTAATGGCTTTATATTTATTATCACTGTATTGAATTTTTCAAAGTGAGTAAGAAACATGATTTATTCTCTATTATTTTTCTTCTCTCTTTCTACACTTAGTATTAAAGCATAAGCAATAGAACTAAAAACTCGTGCATGACTAACAGTGGGCCTTCTACTAAGCCAAGCTTCATAAGGAGTTTTTCCTTGAATGACTTGTGTTGGTGATTGATTAAGAATATATACAGTAGTAGCCATTACTTCTACCTAGAAACTTAGTGGAAGATGCTTATCATTCAACATGCTTTTGGTTGGTTCAACATTTGTTCTATTCTTTCGTTCCGATACACCATTTTGTTGCAATGTATAGCTTACTGTAAGTTGCCTCTAGATGTCAAAATGGATGCAAAATAATTCAAAAACTTTAGATGTAAATTCTCCACTAGATCAATTTGGGGGTCATGATTGAACATATAGATTCTTTCTCTAATTTAGTTTAAATTTCTTGAAGTACTCAAGAGCCTCTATTTTTTCTTTGAGGAAATACACCCATGTCATTATCGAGAAATCAACAACAAAAATAGAAAAATACTTACTTTCTTTATTGACAATGGTTGCATCGGTCTACAAATATTAGCATGAACTAGCATTAAAGGTTTAGTGGCTCTCTAAGACTTGTCCGTTGGGAACCTTTCATGATAATGTTTCCTAAAAATGCAAGGTTCACATTTATAAGAATTTAGGTTATGTACAACTACTAAACCTATAACCATCTTCTAGCTATACAACATTTGTAGTCCACTAAAGCTAATATAAGAAAACCTTCTATGCCAAAGAACTGTATTATCACTTGAGGCAATAAATGAAACAAGATCAAATTGTGAAAACATGATCTGAAACATTTTATTTTCAAATATTTTTACTTAATGGACCAAATTTTTACTCTTTGCCATAAATCATGCATTCTTTATTGTCAAATATAGTATAATTGCCTTTCTTTAATAATTAACCCAAGCTCAAAAGGCTATAATTACTCAAATTTGGAATATACATGACATCATGGACTGAGTGTTCTACTAGTTTTGCTAGTTACAACAACTGTGCCAATACCACACACTTAAACTTGACTGTTGTTTCCTAAGGTCACTTTGGATTTCATTCTTTCATCAATTTCTATAAAAACAAAACTTTGGTTGTCAATCATGTGATTATTGCAACCATTGTCTAAATACCATACTTTAGAGCATATAGCAAAATTAGTAACTGAATAAGTCACAAATAAATTATATGACCCATCATATTTTTCTTTATGGAAATTAGCTTCTTTTCCTTCAAATTTCTTAGCTATACGACCAAATATTTTGAAATTATAACATTGAACTGCTTTGTTTCCATGGTCAGATTTATTTTTGTTCCAACAATTTCTTTACAAGTGATTAGCTTTACCACAATAAGAACATATAGGAAAAGAATTTACATTACTCCAATTTCTTTCTTGACCATTTAAACTACCTCGTTCTCTTCTGTTATCATATCTACCTTTTCCCGTGCCTTTAGATTCTTCATGTTAACCTTTGTCTAAAAAGCTTTCTCTATCAAAGCTCTAGTTGATCTATTTAAGCGAGCTTCATGTGACTCAAGAGAACCCATTAACTCAACCAAGGAAAAATTAGATAAATCCTTGGATTCTTCAATAGCAGCAATAACATGATCAAACTTACGTGGGAGACTCCTCAAAATTCTTTCAACAATTTTTTGCTCTGTTAAATATTAACTAAGAAAGCGAATTTGATTTATAAGGGTAGAAATTCTTGTAGAGAAATCTTGAATTGTATCGGTCGACTTCATTGTTAAATTCTCGAAATTGCAGCAAAATCTATAATTTCACAATCACATCTTCTTGTATCAAATCTCATGTCTCCTTTGAGGTGGTTGCTCCCATCACTCTTTGGGAACAAAGCATCATCCATGCTTTGTTGGATGAAAAATAGGGCCTTCGTATCTTTCTTCTGTTTCTCCTTCAACTCACTTCTCTGGGTTGTTGTCAATCATCTATAGCTTGATCTAGATCTGTAGGCTCACTGAAAACATTTTTCCACCAAATCCCACAATTCCTATGACTTGAATAATGTCCACATTTTCACAAACCAGAACTAATAATTGGTTCTACTAAAAATAGGAACATTAAAAGCACTCAAGATAACGTTGTTGGCCGCCATTTTGCCCTCCTTTTTTTTTGTCATTACACCCTCTCTCGCTCTCTTAGGTGCCTTGGCTTCTCACTTTTAGTTGTTCAGATTGATGTCTTTCTTTCCCATAGACTACAATGATGTGGACTCTGATACCAAGTGTAAAAGAGAAGAATAAAAACAATGAAGAATAAATTGTGTTTCTTATTCACTCTAGAAACTTCAACACAGAGATAATAAATATATCGCCATTAGGTCCTTACAAATAAGAAACACACAACCCAAACTTTTACTAGTGAAACAAATAATATAATATCCCTTAACAGTAGAAATAGATCGTGTTGATTTGTGTTGTTTCATGCAACCTGCAGTGCTGAAGTTTGTGGAGGAATTTGCAAGTTCAGTGAGAGTGAAGAAGAGAAGAAAAAAGAAGAACAAGTTTTCAGTGTTTAAGAGGAAGCTAGAGATGATGATTTTTGTAGCAATTAAAAAATGCTTGGATCCAAAGAACAGAATCTGAATGGTTGAAAATCAGAGTAGGAATGAAGGTCAATGCAAGATAAGTGAGAAGAATAGAGCTATAAGCAATGAAAGGTTGAAAAATGAAGAATCAGTAGATATGCAGCAAGTGAAGAGCTGAAATCTCATCAGCTGAAGAAAAACCTGAAGTAGAGTTATCAGTATCTGAAGCAAATTCTGAAGCAAATTTAGAAGAGAAGCCTTGCAAGTCAATGAGGTAGAAGATTTCGAAGTCAAAGTGACACTTGTCATCAAAGGGAATTGAATTAGTTGAAACCGAGTATCATATTTTGTTCCAGCATCAAGCATCTTTTGTTTTTACTTTTGCAGCTTTAAATCATTAGGAAATCCCATTGTCAGTTTGTGTTAATGTATCAACCAACAGTTTTACTTTTGTACTTGATGAACCAATGAGAGTAAGATACTTGTCAAAATCTTACTCATTAGTTGTTTTTCATCTTTCATTATGAGCCATCGATGTAACTAGGCAAGAAATGTGTGTGAGAGCTAACTTGAAAACCTCCAGAACACTTTCACAAGTAATGTAACAGTTGCATCATTTTTTATGAAAAAACCATCTTCTTCTCTTCTTCTGCTTCGTATAAAATTTTCTTGCTTTTACTGTTGATTTAGAATTGTTATGAATGTGTGTGTAGAGAGATATGGTGAAAATTTTCTAAGAGTGGAAAAGAAGCAAATTTGAAAGTGTAAATTTCCATTTCTGAAACCTCATAGTTTCTATTCATCAAGACTTTACAAACACTGTTTTTTGAATTCTTACAAACACTTGAGAGATACATACATTGTTATTATAGAGTGACATTTACAGAGAGTACATTCAGTCTATAGGAAGCAAAATGTTGCTTTTCTGTAGAGTATTTTCCATTAGAAGCAAATCAACTTAGTTCAGTTGCTACTGGAAGAATCATTTGAAGTTCAGCTCATCTTTGTTGAAGTGCTATAGGTTCTGTTCTCCTCCACGGAGGCTAGAGCTTGGAGCAAACTTGAAGTTCAGACCTTTTTGTTGACGTGTAAGGAGTTCTGCTCTCACCTTCTACAGAACGAAAAAAGTGGAACATGTGTTGAGAAAGTGGAAAAAGTAGAAACTTGAATTAGTCTAATACCTGCTTCATCAACAAACTGGTCATACCTAGTATGTTAATCAAGTCCTACAATCTGATCAAGAAGTTTGTAATTGCAATGTAGCTTATGTTATAATTTAGTAGATAAAAAGGAAAGGGTCCTCTTGAAAAAGCTTATTAAAATAACTTATGCATTCTTCTGCTCAATGATGATCGAGTCATATGTTGCCGATTTCAGATGTCTATATAAAAGTATTTTTTCCAGGTCTGTCTCTTGTCTCTGCACGTAATGCTTCTCTTACAGGATTGGAACACCCTGTTCCTGTTAGGGTACTCCAATCTTGTGTCACTTAATCTGGTCTAGGTATTTGTGTTGACCTCACATAAATATATGGATAAGATTTAATAGAACAGGTAGGAATTGGTTAACTAGAACAGAGGAACTGATCCCTCAATTAAGCATGCTTCAAACGGTCATTGATCTGGTTTAAATGTTCATTCAATCTCTTTACAAGAAATCCATGTGGGTCCTGGAAAGTTTATTTTTATCTTCTGATGGTGCTATATATCCACGTCCCAACATGCATAAATTAAGAGCAAAGAAAATTCCAAAGAAAAAGAACGAGTATATATGATCATTTACATTAATATTATCTAAAGTAATTAGGACGAACTTGGGTGTCCCATTCCAGTGCTTGATGAAATCTCTGCCATACGAATGGGTGATATGTACAAACTACCCAGGATGGCATATCCATTATCAAATAGTCAATATGGTCCAAGAAGAATTATTTCCTGCATCAAAGCCTAATTGTTGACAGTCTCGAGTTTCTCCAAGCCGAAGAATAAATTTTGGTCCATTAAACTGTCCTGAGTTCAATGAAATGTAATTTCCCAGAACATTCTCGAGGATCTTCTTTCTCCAAGACTCTATGACAGCCTGCACTGGAATCACTTAATTCTCAATGGCTTAGGATTACATCCATAACTACGTCAAAAGTAAAATATTAGGCATTTATGTCTATTATTGTTTATGTATATTTTAGGAGATTATTTTATGAAACATATAGTGCTAGTTGTATCTTTTTTGGCTGTAGATTATTTTGCCTAGCTTGTATGTGTATATATATTCATGGAACAGAGGAATAAAAGAAGATAAGAGTTAATTCCTCCCAAAATCATTATATACCTGCCGACTAGTTGACCCCATTGTTTAACCACTGCTCTAACTAGGGTAAGCTCGAAGGAAAGACCAAGAGTTAAACCTTGGTTCTCTGGGGATTGAATACTAAACATGATCGCACAACATTCTTCTCATTCAGGCAGATTAATCATTTGTTTAGAAAACGTATGCATGTGCATTTAGCACAGCATATGCATCCTAGGTAAGAAACTAGGGTTTTTATTTCTGATCCCTTGTTTCTAGTTTAGCCATTCCAAAAGATTTTGAAAGTTTCATGGCTCAAGAAGACAAGAAAGAGCGTCAACTTAAAGTGAAGTGATAGTGTGGTAGTGATTTGCCGAATATAGCTTTATACATCCGATCAATGAGATTTTCCCCACAAGCATTGTTCCATTGGATATGCTTCATGGAAGGTTGCATCAATAGAGGTATCTAGTTAATCAATATGCAACTTCAGCTGCAGCAGCATTACAGGGAAAAATCTTCGTTGGCAGATAGCCACTGGGATAGGCATAAAGTTCCATGCATTTCTTGCAGTGTGCTCTCTGCCAAAGGAGATTTGCCCTGCAATTATCCTGCAGTAGCACTTCTATCCAAACATTCATCTTTTGGCCTATTAAATGAAATATCAGGCTCTTGTGAAGCTTTATCTTGATAACTGCTCCAGGAATCCTGTCAGCATCCAGGGTTTAAGTCTGGTTAGTTACGCTTCAGCTTGTGAAACCGCTTCAGTTGTTTCTAAAATATACCGTCAACATACGTATAACAAGGATTTGCCCTAAAAGTTGTTTCCATTTGCGTGAGAATTGAATTAATGCGCAACCTCTTCTATGTGGACTTTGAAGTTTGAACATATTAAGCGGATAGATAAGAACATCTGTGCGAAGTGTTGCGGGACTAACATTTGAACAAGTAGAGCAAACATTGAATTTGAGAAAGAAGGTATCTGTACCTTATAAACTGAATCATGTGTAATAACGTTTGTTAGAAGGTGCTGTGAGGTGCACAGATGTGGCTTCCCCCGAAATATATATACTACCTGGTATGAGAAAATAAATTCATCGCTCACCATTTTCCAGTTGAGATCTTGAGCTTGCAATGTTCATGAAAGGACATCAAACAAGAACGTTAGATCCGTCTAAAATTACAGGGGATTTGTCCGCTTCACAACATAACACTTGGAACCTTGCCGTCTGTATGATTAATCAATCTCTTAGAAAAATTCCAGAGTGCGATAGCTAAGATGACATCATAGCAGAGAGATCCTGGTCTACGATAGTAACAAATCTGAACTCTTCTTTCCCAGCAGTTGTTGGAAATGGACATGAATCCTTTTATTAGCGCTAAAACAATGAAATTTCTGTTCCCTGAAGTTTGGAGATCAAAGAAATATATGTTCAATTTTATTTTTTCTCCAAAGTTTAGGAAAAAAATTTACTTGTGAAATTTTCATGCGATCAACAAGGGCCAGAATTTCCTGAAGAAAATGACTCAGCACCCTTGATACATTAGTCCATTTAGCAGCCTTGACAGCCATGGCAAAAGAACGTCCCTTCCATTCTAACTATTTTGGTGGATCTCACATTTGGCTATTTCTGTCACAATGATTTAGCCATCGTTAATCTTTAATTTAAGGAAATTCTATACCTTGTTTCTCATCTTCATAACGTTTCCGAGTTTTCTTGCTTTTGACTTGATTTGCTAGAAGTTTTCTCCTTTTAAGAAAGTGTGGATGCTTCTATTTGAACCATAAAGATTCCTTATCTTTTTACGGCTTCCATATACTCTTAACCAATAATATCTTGTTCACAGTTCTTATAGACTTGATTCTCAATCTTCACTGGTTCTTATACAGGCAAACTTCCACCTATTTGACCTTTCTTCTATTGATATGTTTCCATTATTTCTAGCACATTAAAAGTTTTTATAATCTTCTTTATGTTAGCTCTAGGTTTATTCTTAACGATTTTGATGATAAGTATATAACATTTCAAAATTCAAAATAAATTTATTACTAAAGGATTTATTCTTGAAAGGAAATAAAATCATAAGAAATACAATTATTTTCTTACAGGAACCTTCTTTGTGAATTCACCTTATTAAGAACGGTTTATTCGAGAAAATCCTACTAGTTATGAAGGTCGTATATTAAGTCGTGTGATTACTGAAAGATTTTTGGCAAAAATGATACCAAAGTTATTCAGATTTAAATCCATCCAGTTGACTAAGGATGCAAGTGAAGCAATGATTAGTTCAAAGAAATGCCTACCAAAGGAAGAGCCACTGCTTTTGTGAACACAGATCAGACTTTCGAAATACAGCTATAACATAAATCCTTTTGAAATTATGTCATTGTTAAATCTCTTGTTTTTTAGAAAGTAAAAATATTTTTAGAGATATAGTGTTGCTTACAGTGAGGAAAATTCATTTTCTATTGAGAGCTTCTAAAGGCTAGCTAAATACTACTAGTTTAGAAGGTTGAAGAACTTTGAAAAATATTAACTAGTGAGCTTATATAGGCTCGTCAAATTACTACTTGATTTTATGGTAAAGTACTCAAGTTGGATACTTGGAGACTAGACGTCGGCTTGGGTTGTAAGCCAAACCAATATAAATCGATTGTGTTTTTCTCTCTCTTCTCTTAACTTTTATATTTTTGCATTATATTGTGGGTTTGATTATTTCAGTAAAAGGCTCCTTCACTTTTAACAGGCTCTTTCTGTTTTCAACTTCAAAGAGGTTGCTTTCATATTTAACAGGTGCCTTCTGTATTATATTACTTTTAACTTGACTTTTTGTTTAACAGGCTCCTTTCGTTTAAATAAGATCCTGTTGCATAACAGGCTCTTACTGTTTTAACCATTGACAAGCTTCTATCATTACTAAAGTAACTTGCACAATTTTTTTTTAGTCACACATAATTCACCCCCCCCCCCCTGTTTGCATGTATTTGCTTTATCATTTGGTATCCAGCCAGATTTCACATTTTTATGTTTAACAGCATGTTATAGATCATGGCAGACAATCTGACAAGTCCTGAAGGACAATCTGTCTCAAAGCCTCATTACTTCAACGGAAACAACTACTCTTACTAGAAAGAGAGAATGACAATATATCTCTAATATGTAGATATCGAAGTATAGCAAGTGATTAAAGTTGGAGCTACAATTGCCACTTCCGACAATGTAGAAGTATGGACTCATGCTAATTGGAGAAATTCAAAAGTAAACATTAAGGCAAAACATCGCCTTATATGTGCGTTATCTCCAGAAGAATACAAAAAGATATCATACTATTCTACAACAAAAGAAATGTAGGAAAAACTTCAAGTTATCTTTGAAGGGACGAATGTGGTAAAGAAACATAGAATAAGTCTTTTGGTACATCAATACGAAACTATTGGCATGAAACAGAGAGAGACTATAGATGAATTCTTCGGACGCTTCAATAACATCATCACCGCCTTGAAGAATCTGGTAAAAGTTTTAGGCAACTAGTCATCCATTTCTTTAATAATAGGTTGAACATGAAAGTTAAAACACAAGGCTTGGCCTAATTTTGTATTTTTATTTCTAAGAAAATGGTTACATCTTCAACTAGGTTAACTAGGGGAATTAACACATAGGGTAGTTTTTAGTAAGTCAAAAGAGATAATCCTAAATTTCTTTATCACTTTAATGCGCCAAATTCACTAGTGGTCTCAACATGCATAATAGAGCAAGTTCTAGAATGATCAAACCATGTGAGACATCACCCAACAAGAAATCAATTTGAGCACAAAGAATGTAATTGCTCTTTAAAGGCTCAATTCTCACTCATTTAAGTAGGCCTTTGTCAAATCTTGAACACTTTTCATTCAAATCAATCATTGCAAAAAAAGATAGTCATTATATCACCAAATCACCATTCATGCTTGCAATCCATTCAAGAAATTCCTCCCCTACACCTAAAATCTACGTTGTCCTCAATGTAGAAAAACATAAAGTAAGAAACACAAAAAGGAAAGAAAATGTAACAAGGACATAATGAAACTCACAATGAACACCAAAAATTAAGGAGAGGATAGAATTAAAAAAAAACATAAGATAAACAAAGAAAATAAACTTCCTTGGACAAGCTATGGTGGAGGAGTTGAGTGTGGCGTGGTTGTTTTTTGCGTTGTGTGTGCAAGCTGATTTGATTTTTCTTGTAAAGAAGAAACAAATAGAGGAGAGTACTGGGGTTTTTTATTTTTGTTTTTTATTTTATGAAAACATTTAAGCAAATAAAGAAACCAAATAATTAAATGAGAAAAAGAGAACAAATAAAACAAAAATCACTGGGTTGCCTCCCAATTAGTTCATTTCTTTATTATCTTTGGCTAGATATAGCTTTTGTCCTCCAAATTGATTCATAAATGGGCTGAAGAAATGAATGCCCTCTACAAAAGAGGCATCAAAATTGTCAATTAAAGGTTTAAGTTACCTTAAATATTTTGTTAGTCTCCAAACTTTGAATCTCAATGACATCATCAGAAGAAATATTTTTGTCAAGATATGGTCTAGTCCATTTAGACCTCAACTTACCAGCCATGAGTTTCAATCATGAATTATAGAGTAAAAATTTTTGTCCTACCAAAAATTGTTTCCCATTTAAGAATTTTTCATGTAGGTATTTGGTCCTCTTTTTGTACATACGAGAGCATTGTCATATGCTTCTAATCTTATTTCTTCCAACTTTTGGAGTTGCAACTTTTTCTTCTCTCCTGCTGCCTGAGCCTTAAAGTTGCATTGATTAACTGCCCGAAAAACATAATATTCAATTTCAACAAGTAAATAACACATCTTATGAAAAGCCAACTAATATGGTGACATTCTAAGGGGTGTTTTGTAAACAATTCGATAGGCCCATAATGAATTGTCTAAATGTGAGCTCCAATCTTTGCGGTTGGGATTGAATGTTTTCTCTAAGATATTCTTTATTTCCTTATTAGAGACTTCAGCTTGCCCATTTGTTTGTAGGTGATAGGTGGTTGCCACACGATGATGGACTCCATATTTTCACATCAAAGCTTCCACCGTGTGATTGCAAAAATGTGTACCTTTATCACTAACTATTGCTCTAGGTATTCCAAATCTAGTAAAGATGTGAGATTTAAGAAATCCTACAACAATTTTAGAATTATTAATGCGAGTAACTTTGGCTTCTACCCACTTTGAGACATAATCAACAACAAGCAAAATATAGAAAAAATCGAAAGAGCTAGGAAAAGGCCTTATAAAATCCATGCCTTCCATATCAAAAACTTCACATACTAAAATAGGGGTTTGAGGTTTTTCATCCCTAACAGATATATTTCCAACTCTTTGACATCTTTCACAACCTTTTCAAAACAAACATGCATTCTTAAAGAAAGTCTTCCAATAGAATCCTTCAGAATTTTCCTAGTTTTTCTTTTTGGACCAAAATGCCCACCATATGTATACTCATGACAAAAAGTAAGAATGGAATGAATTTCATCATCAGACACACACCTACGAATAATCTGATTTGAATCTATTTTCCACAAGTATGATTCATCCCATATAATACTTAGAGTCACTTTTAATCTTATTTTTTTGAAAATTATTCAAATCATGTGGAAGCACACCAGTGACTAGGACATTCACTATATCAGCAAACCATAGTTCCTTACCTTGTTTACCTTGAACCAAACCACCATAGTTCCTTACCTTGTTTACCTTGAACCAAACCACAATTGCTCATCTGCAAAGGAATTTGAAATTGGTGAGGGATCTTCTTCGCGCAATAGTTTGCTTAGATGATCAGCCACAAAGTTGCCAACTCCCTTATAGTATTTGATCTCCTAGTCAAATTCTTGTAGCAGAATGATCTATCGTATCAGCCTTGGCTTTGACTCTGTCTTTTCCATGAGATAGTTGAGAGCTACATGATCAGAATAAACCACTAGATCCTAATAAATAAGACCTAAATTTCTCAAAAGCAAATATGATAGCTAAAAGCTCCTTTCGGTAGTGGTATATTTGCATTGCGTGGGATTCAATGTTCTTGATGCATAGTAGATAACACGGCTATTTCTCTCGATTTTTTGTCCAAGTAAAACCCCTACAACATAGTGACTCGTATCACATGTGAGTTCAAATGACAAATCCCAATTTAAAGGTTGTATGATTGGAGTATATATGAGCAATGCCTTCAATGTCTTAAAAGCACTTTGACACTCTTCACCAGAAGCACAAGTCACATCATTTTACAGTAATCTTGACAATGATCGGGTGATCTTGGAAAAATGTTTTATGAATCTTTAGTGGAAACCTGACCAAGAAAACTAGAAACTTTTCAAGCATTTGATCAATGAAAGGGAGTGGAAAATGATCGTTTCTTGTGGTGGCATTTAACTTGTGAAACTTAATACACATCTTCCATCTAGTTTGCAATCTTACAGGCACCAATTCATTACTTTCATTTTTAGCCAATGTGAAACCAGATTCTTTGGAACCACATGCATTGGACTTACCCACTGACTATCAGAAATAGGGAAGATAATTCCTAAGTCTAATAGTTTCAAAATTTCCTTCATCACCACATCTTTCTTTGCTGGATTTAACTTGCACTGAGGGTCTCTTACAGGTTTGAAGTTAGGTTTGAGGAGGATGCAATGCATACACACTGAAGGGTTGATCCCTTTTATGTCTGCCAAGGTTTAACCAATGGCTTATTTATAATCCTTCAACACTTGTATCAAATTCTCCTCTTACATCATAGTCAAATCATTGGCAACCATGACTGGTAAGGTCTCGCCTTCTCCTAAATACACGTACTTTATGTTGGGTCCCGATTTTAGGATTTTATTTTTTTTTATTTTTATTTTTATTTTCTTTATTTTATTAAATTATCTAACATGAAAATAAATTAGAATTTATGAATTAGGAATTTTTG
>JAOSBO010000002.1:36371634-36381920 GCA_027563915.1 Erythroxylum rotundifolium
ACCCAAACCCATCATAGCTCATAAAATTCAGATGACCTTTACCATGTGGGAATATGATTGCTCTCGTAACCAACCTCAGATTGCCTTATTGTAAGTTTGAGTTATTGTTTTGTAAATGACTATATAGAAATCAATTTATGAAGCAAAAGCAAAATGTGGTAAAATATATTTGAAAAACTAGCATTCCTCTCCTTGGCAGCCGTGCATTACCATCTGGCCCTGTAGGCTCTTCAACCTGAAGACAACTTCTGCTCTTGTCCCTCGCAGTCTCCTCGGTTTTAACTCAACCAGCAATACTTTGCTCCTGAAAAGAATAAACAGGACACATTTTTACTCTCAGAATTTTACATCTGCTTGAAGAAGACATTACCATGACAATTTCTGTCGCTGCTGAGCCTAAAACAAATGGAAATCTGTCGTCTTTCGTTCAAATTTAGTCCTCGAATCACATTCGACAGTTTCTTGTATTCTTCTAAGCCAAATTGAAGTTGCCAAATGTAAACACACAGGCTCGTAGTTCTTTTAGCCATAAATGCATATCAACTATAGGAGCCGAGCTGAGCTTCTGCCAACACCGGCCAGCAGTACCTAGTTCTTATTTAATGCACTTGTCCCATGTGCTACGTACAACTTAATAATGGAACATACACCATCAACTGATGTTTAACGTTTATTCCCTAATCAAGTCAAACTCCCGAAGTTTGTATTGTTTCCTTGACATAATGGAGTGCTCTAATATTGTTCATAAGTTGTCTTGTTTAAACAAGTCCTTCAAGATCCATGGAAACCTCATTCCAATACAAATGTAGAGATCTAATTGGTGATTGTCGTCCCCACAATAATCCTAAGCACCTATGTTCACCGACCCTGGATTACATTTAAACCTCTCATAAATACTTATTACATACTGACATAATGCAAGAGAAGATTAAAGATTTCCTAAGTTAAGCCTACAGATTCATAAGTTCTGTAATTTTACAACTTTCATTTGTCACCAACCGAAAACGGCTCAGGTTTCTCTATACTAAGAAAATCATACAAAATGTATACAAATTAATGACCCTATAGTTGTGCTTGCCATGACAAGTTCATGACTGTATAGTGTATACAAGTGTAGCCATACACGTCTTTATCATTGTTCCCACCACTACATATATCCTGCTCAAACGATATTGTCTCTTTCACATCAGTCTCTCCAATCAGTCTCCAGCGTATTATATGCTTCATGTTCCTGTTAACCTCTTAACTCTCCTCTTAACTCTTTTCTTTGTGCTTCTTCGTTTGAAATTTATTTCTTCTTTTAGTTAAATGTCTACCACTGAAGCTTCATCTTCTTCATCTTCGCTGACCTCCGAATCTTCTCCTAGAAAAGTTCAGAGGGTATCCAAGTCTGTATCGAACCGACTACTTGAGAAGTTCTTTGACGCCAGTGAATTTGATTTCGATTATGAGCAAAGTGGATTGTGGTCTCCTCCCGTTAAACGAAGGGTGTTCTTGAGCTCGCCGGCAGGGAGGATATTCAACGAGGAAGATATGGCTCAAAAGCTTAGGAAAATTATGGAGGGTCGCCGTCGTGCAAGACATAAAGCTTGGTGGCATGTATGGCACTAAATAAGCTCATCAATCATGGCATATCTTAATTTTCACGTTTGATTGCTTTTCTGAAATATAGAAGAAAGAACTTGGACAGAGTTGATGCTATGTACAAAAATTATGGTTGATTGTAAGCCTCCATTTTTGTTATGTAACTCTACTTTCTTTTGCGCAGACAGTCTGCTGTTTCTGAAATTTGAAAGCATTTGAAGATTAGGAGGTTTGCAAGCTAGCCGAAGAAAAAATTGTCCCAGATATCTTCAATTTGTTCTTCTTGTTGAGAATCTCGAGATTAAACAAATTTACTGAAGTGGTAAACGAGGGGACATAGAGCCATGGAGGACCAGACCACATTCTTACACACAGGAGTAACCGTACTCTTGCTACTGTTTAGATTTTCTTGTTGAAAATCTGATTTACATAGGGGACAGATATAAAATAACAAATGCATTCAGCCTTTCTATACCCTTTATAGTTACTGTGCAGCTATAAAGTTGAATTTTGAGTTGTTTTGCTTGATGGGTGCCGCGGATCAGACAACGGATTACACTGACCAAGTTTCTGTCTGTATTAGAATCCATTCCCTGGTTTCTTTTAGTGATGCCCATCATTCATCATCTTCATAACAACTTCAATAATTGAATTCGAAGGCCACTTTCTGTATCCCTCTACCATCGTGATTCTGACACACGAATTGTTAGATAAGGGTAATTTTTTTAATAATAACTTTAAATTATAATAGCAAATTCAGAAGAAACTAACTTTGTCTAACCTCTTTTATAGTAATATACTACTTATACTAAATTTGTCTGCATAATTATCAATATTGAAGTTTTAGTTATTATTACATAAAAACATATATGATTGAAAGTTCTGTATGATAAGACCTTATAAAACACTTTTGACACGTTATAACTTCAATAAATTCAAGTAATCTAAAATTTTTTTAATATTTTATTTCATGAAGATGAATTCTAAATTTCAAATTGATGAATTCTTTAATCACGGTATATTTGTGTGCATATTGAAAGGAATGAGATACATATAGTATGTCGTCTAGGTAGTCAGTCACGGATTCTAAAATGGGATCTAACTCGCATGGTTCGGATCAGAGGAGATTAGGAGAAACTGGAAAGCAGATTATGTGAATTTTGGAGTATTATCACCCACGTAACAGTGCGCTCATGTTTCTCGGCTTTGGTTTAGTAAGCTAGCAAAACTTGCTGAGAGTTTGAGAGTCAAAGGTACCACAATGTTGCATGGAAAATGCTGTCCATGCTTTGGATTGATCGATCCCAGTTGAAAAGACAGGATAAAGAACCTGTTTTGCTAATTCCACTTCTTGCATGGGAATATTCTACCTTTTCTTTTAGAGTCAGTTTCATAAGCCCATCAAGGTCTTTTTTAGCACATGCTACGTTACAGAGCGCACCTGTTTGAAGGACATGGCACTCATGGACCTCTACGTTTATATCGCTCTATCTCACATAGATGCTCCATTTCTGTCCTTTCAACCTTTACTCTTTTCCATGTTTTGCAATCTATGATTTTCTTGTCTTCTCTATTTGATTGCTTTAGTAGAAAGCACCATAGTGCACTTCGTCATCTGCAAAATTACTTTCATTTCATGTTAACTAGGAAAAAGCACATGAAATTTTTCAAAAGCTTCATATATATATAGTCTTTCATAAAGATGCGACGTATTTCTCAAAGTTTGGAATTTAGAGGGAGTACAAGAAGGAAAGTCAAACTCTTGATTTTGAACTTTAAGGGGAGTATGAAGGTGAATGTTCTTTTTCAATGGTAATGATGTTAGTGATGGTGCTAATGATTAGTTGAAACATGAAGAGGAGCAAGAAGGGGCTATTAAACTAGAGGTTATTGAAAAACAAAAAACTACTAAAGAGGAGGATGTTGGTCCGTCAAGTGTAGAAGTTAAGACTCTCACTAATATACCACACCAACCATGTACTGAGAATGTTAATGTTCTTTACCTCGAGCCACCTAGAAAATCACTACTAGAGCATTTTACTAGAGGTATTAAGCCTACATATAAACATGAAATTTCAAATTGAGTTAAACATCTCATGAGTCATTATGTGTCAAATAATGGTTTGTCAAAATCAAATAATTCATTTGTAATTAAATTATTTGTTGTAGCTATTGCTAATAGTGTGTAGGAAGCTCTAGATGATCCAAGGTATAGAGATGTAATGAATGTGGAAATGAACTCTTTACAAAAAAATAAAC
Organism: Erythroxylum rotundifolium; assembly: GCA_027563915.1. Classification (NCBI taxonomy): domain Eukaryota; kingdom Viridiplantae; phylum Streptophyta; class Magnoliopsida; order Malpighiales; family Erythroxylaceae; genus Erythroxylum; species Erythroxylum rotundifolium. Next base: position 36,375,478 of record JAOSBO010000002.1, read on the forward strand.
TTAGGAGATTATTGAATGCCTAACATGAAAGAAGCCAGTTGGATGTTGATGGGCTTACTTGTAGAAGACAATGCAAATGGCATAATTGAAAGGTTCAAAGCAAGATTTGTAAAAAAAAGGGGGTATACCTAAACCTATGGGATTGATTACACAAAGTCATTTGATCCTGTAGCTAAAATTAATACTGATAAAGTATTATTGTCCCTAGCTGCAAACTTGGATTAGCCTTTGCTATAATAATTTGATTTAAAGAATGCTTTTGTACATGGTGACTTTTCTAAAGAAATCTATATGAAGCTTCCACTAGGTTATATGATAGCAGAAAGGCAAAGTAAAAATGTCTATAGATTGAAAAAGAATCATTGTACTGGCTAAAACAATCTCCAAAAGCATGGACTAGAAGGCTTACAAAGTTTATAATAATTTTTGGATAGTATTAAAGCAATTCTAACCATACTTTATTCTTAAAAAGAAGGCAGGGTAAAACAAATGTTTTTATTCTATATATGGATGACATGATAGTGTAAAGAGATTATCCAAATGAGAGGAAGGAACTATAAGAATATTTATCTAGAGAATTTGAAACGAAACATCTTAGTTGCTTGAAATATTTTCTTGGGATTGAAGTTTCTAAATCAAATAAAAGTATTTTTCATCTCAAAGAAAATATGAATTAGAATTGTTACAGGAACCTGGTATGTTAGCATGTCAACCAATTGATACATGAACTGAGGGAAGCTTAAAGTTATGCATAGAAGTGAACCAAATACTAGTTGACAAGGGAAGATACCAAAGGCTTACAAGAAGGGTAATATACTTGGCTCACACAGGACCTGACCTTGCTTATGCTTTGAGTATTGTTAATCCATTTACGCATAATCCTAGAGAACAACATATGAGGACAATTGTAAGAATTTTAAGGTATTTGAAATCTGCTATTGGTAAAGGAATTTTGTTTACCGAATATACAAATTGGCAAATTGTAAATATGTATATAAGGCTAATTAGGCTGGATCAATAGAAAATAGATGATCAACTTCTGGCTACTTTATGTTTTTAGGTGGTAACCTAGTCACATAGAGAAGTAAAAATCAAAAAGTGGTCACTCGCTCAAGTGCAGAAGCTAAATTCAAAGGTAAAACACTTGGTCTTGTGAAGCTTTGTGACTAATACTACTTTTATGAGATTTACGCTATCCACCGAAGCAACAAATTAGTCTATATTATGACAACATAGTTGCTTATGATATTGCTCACAATCTTGTCTAACATGATCGAACAAATCATGTTAGGATTGACAGGTTCTTTATTAAGGAGAAGTTGGAAAGGAAAATTGTAGAGTTGCCTAAGATTCGATCTTGAGGATCAATTGGTTGACATTCTTACTATATCAGTTTCAATTCATATGTTCTCAAAATTTCTTAGCAAGTTAGGTATGCAAGGCATCTATGCACCAACTTGAGGGAGATTATTGAAATTTTTCTCCATAATTGTAGTTGTAAATATATTCTTAGGCTCTTAATTTCTAGTTGTAGGATTATAGTAAATCTTTCAAAAATTGTTCCTTTATTATACATTATAACTAGTACGTTTCAAAGAAAAGAATTAGAATAGAAATATTTCTTTCTTCTTATTCTCATCTTTCTAGTCATCATGTGAAATTCATCACTTCATAGCCACTTTTAATCCATAAATAGCTTCAACTTGCTTCCTTAAGCATGTCATTTCTCTCCTAGTTATTGTATATTCTATTCAGGAATTATGCTTCCCTGGCTTGTAAGCAAATATCTATATGCATTAGAGTGACTTTGTAGCTAACAATAAATTAAGTGTAAGTGTAGCAACGATAGGTAGTGAAGAAGAAAGGTAGAAGGTCTTAATCATAAAATTTTACCATCACCTTAAGACAATATAATTTCTTTGATGTTGAGATTAGCGTATAACTTGCTGATGCATTCTTAGCAACAAATTACTAATCACTCACTTTTGTGTGAGAAATCAATTAGGTGATATAATTAAATTCACCTGTTCTAAATCAAATCTAGTTACAATCTTTGTATGAAGTTTAAGATTGTAGCACAACAATTTAAGAACCAAAAGATCCTAATCAAGTGATATAGCAATGTTGTAAGTTATTGGATATAAATGTTCATTTATTTATTTAACTATTTCAGTGTAAGAAGGAAAATACTTATAGTAACATCTTTGTGAGGATAATTTATAGGCTTTAGATCTCAATCTTATTAGAACACCATAATCCTTTATAATGATTTTGTTATAAAGTAATTTAAACTTCTATATGTTCTAATATAGTCTCTTCTAGCTTTAGTATGTGCTTATGACCTACTACTTCATGATGTGTTGTTAATGGTTAGTGCATTAGTTAGTAATAACTAGATTAATAAAGATAAAAAATTTAGAGTTAGTTATAATTGTTGTAGTTAATTATAATTACTAGCGATAGTAGTTATATAGAAAACAACAATAACATAAATCCAGTGAAGGTCCCGCTGATACGTGATGCTTGGGGAGGTCTAAAAGTACACAACCTTACTCATAATTAGTAGATAAGTTGTTTCAAATAGACCTACATGAAATATACATATGCATTTAAAATAATAAAATAATAATAATAATAATTAAATATAAAATAAATTTACAAATATATAAGATAATAATAAAAATAAGAAATAAAATAAATAATAGAATACATATGGAACAAGGTTAAGAATAAGGTTAAAAGATAAATATGTAAACAAATACACAAACAAGGAAGGAGACAAGTAAATAAATAAATCAACAAGTCATTACTAGAAAATATTTAGATAAATAATAAAATGTTTAAACTAAATAACTAAGAGGGAGGTACTATATATTAAATTTTTAGGATAAATATTTTCTTTTTTTGTTATATGATATCAAATTTTATTAGCACTATTTTCTAGTGTTTTTCTTGATTTTTTTTCTTTCTTAACAAGATCATCACATGGTATTACTTAAAGCGTGAGGAAGAAAATCTATCAAGTCCATATTATCTACATCCCAATGAAAATCCATCTTTGGCTTCATCACACTAATTTCAATCGGAAAGAATTACCATTCTTAGCCTCATGGAATGAAAGTAGCTTTGCTATCAAATAACAAGTTGAAGTTTGTTGATTGACGCATTAGGAAAAAGATGATCCTACTTATGCAATCTAAAAGGAATGTGTAGTTTATTAGCCCTGTAAATCTATTTCACCTACAATTTATCAAAGTGTTAGATAATTAAATAGTGCATATAAGGTATAAATGATTTAAGAGACCAATTTTCATAAGCTAATACAATTTTCATTCCTAAGAAAAGATCTATGCTTTTCATCAAAACACCTTATTTGTAACTAAATACTTTACCCATTTAAAAATTCTTTAAGATGTGTTGATAAATTTCAAACCAATTTTCAATTGTTTTTATGATCTTCAATATAATTTTAATGCTTTTAAGGCCATTAAAGAGTATTAACAACAAGATAATGTTATTAATTTCTTAAAGTGTCTTAGTAAGAATTTTAGTATAATTAAGTCTCAAATTCTTTTAATGGAGCTTCTACCTTGAACAATTTTTTTGCCTTAGTCATTGAGCATGAAAGACAATTAGGAGGTATTGTTTCAAAATCAATGGAGTCTACTATTTTCTACCAAAAAAAAACTAATATTCCTAATTTTTAGATGAAATTCAACTATGTTGGAAGGAATGGTTTTACTCAAACTTAAAATTCTAAGAGATTTGCTCCTAATATTTTAGTGCCTACATGTATATTCTATGGTTTTGGTCACTTTACAGACAATGTTATAAGAAACATGGATATCCACTTGGGTACAAATTTAAAATCAAAATTTTTATTAATCAAGTTGATGGCTATTGTCAAGAAGATAATAAAAAAGAAGAGGTTTCAAATTCATCAACTTTTAATAAGGTTTTTAAAAAATGACTAACTTGCAGCTATCATCAAATCCAGATACAAAGTTAATAGCCCTTTTTTAATGATTGTCATCATCTGATATCAAGCCACAATTCCCATCTACCTAGATCAACTATCTATAAACTACAAAACCAACAAACTATGATAATTCTACCTTTATTCATATTCCAAAATCACCCTTTACTAATTCAATTTTGCATCACTAAAAATGTGCTTAGGCTGTTGATTTATGTGTTATAGAAAAATTTTTATTATTAAATTCATTTTATTCTTATGGAACTATTTCTAATTTGTTTGTTACATTGCCTACCCAAAATAAAGTTTAAGTAACTAAAAAATGGATATTTCAATTCTCTTCTGACCTTTTTTTAGAAAATGCTTTATTTGTTCATGTTTTTTCATTCAATTTAATCTCAGCCAATCAATCACTAATAATTCAAAATATTGTCTATTTTTCACAATTATAATTCTTCATTTATGATATCATCATATTGAGGATGATTGGTTTAGCTTGAAAATTTCATGGTTTTTAGTATCTTATTGATCCTTAGTTCTCACTGTCGTAGTCTTCTATTCAAACTTTCCTTCCTTGTACTTGTGTAAATGTTGTTTGAAAGCAAATCTTTGGCATTACAGATATAGTCATCTCTCAAAGTCAAGATTAAAGCTTTTACAAAATATAAATTCTAGTATTACTTTACCTTCCAATGACTATTATGATGTATGCTTTACGCAAAAGTATAAACAATTACCTTTTCATACATTTCTTTTGTTAAGAAAGTTTTTCCTTACTCCATATTGATATTTGGGGCCCTTTCATTAAGTTCATTCTATGGGAATAAATACTTCCTTCCAATTGTAGATGACAAAACTTGATATACATGGGTTCATTTACTTAAACTTAAAACTGAAGTCAAATAAAATTTTCCTACTTTTGGTACATATGCTAGGCCACAATTCTTAACATAAAGCAAATGTATCGATTAGGTAATACTCTTAAGTTTCATATGCCTACTTTCTTTTATGTTGTCAGAGCTTTACATTTCCAATCTATTGTTGCAATTCATTTTTTATTGCATTTCCCATGTTTTTTTCTTAATCAGTTGTACACCCTTGCTTATGATTAATTATAAAAATCCTTAATAACTTATTTTTCACAAAATTTAGATTTTAGCATACTCAAAACTTTTGGATGTCTTTCCTTTACTTATACTTTAGAGCATTCAAGAACTAAATTTGATAGTAGAGCTCACAAATGTATTTTTCTTGATCTGCCTTCAAACAGTAAAGGATATATAGTTGATGACATTGACAATAAACATGTTTTTATTTCTCATGACGTGATTTTTTACGAAAATATTTTTCCTTTTCAAATTTCTTCACTTAATGAAAATTATTATGTTTTTTTTTACACACCTCACAATCTACATATTATGATGATTTTTTTATTAACACCTTTTTTTTCTTCATCTGAACCACATTCTTCTCAACCTATGTCATCACCTTCCCCTTCACCTTCCACTACTACATCTACAGCTACTACCATTGCTCCGACCTTCATTTAACCATAACCGTAACTTAAGCAATTCATTAGAAACATTCATAAACTTATTTACCTCAAAGATTATGTTTGTCATCCTTTTACCACCAAATCTCATACTTCACCTTACTATATAAGCTATGTTTTAACTTATCACGTTTTATCCCCTTCTCATTACCACTTTTCCCTACAAGTTGACAACCTTATTGAACCCAAAACATATTAATAGGTAGTTAAATATTCTTTTTTGAGATATGTCATAGCTCGTAAATTAGAGGCACTTTAGGCTAATAACAACTGGGAATTAACAAGTCTTCCTTATGGCAAAACACCTATTGGCTTCAAGTGGGTGTTTAAAATAAAATACAAGTCTAATGGCTCTTTGGAATGACTTAAAATAGGGTTAGTTGCTAAAGGTTATACCCAATAAGCTGGAATCAACTATTTAGACACATTTTCACCTATTACAAAGATGACTACTATAAGGTGCTCACTTGTAACAACTATTGTTAAATAATGGAATCTTTATAACTGTGATATTAACAATGTGTTTCTTCACAGTTACCTATATGAAGAAGTGTAAAAACTTTTCTATTTTTTTTATTCAGATAATAGATGTACAGCTGTTGCTAGTCTTATATAGAGCTAGGGTACATAGTTATGGGAGTTTTCCTAATTAGGAAAAACTCCTTATTTGGAAATATCCCTAATATAGCTAGATATTACAACTAAGGATAATCTATAAGGATAATCCCTTGATTAAGGGACTATCTATTATTACGGGATTCTTTACACTCCCCCTCAAGTTGGTGCAAAGATGTCTATCATGCCCAACTTGCTAATTTGTTCTTCAAGTGGTTGTCTAAATAGCCCCTTTGTGAAGACATCTGCTCTTTGTTCTTTAGTAGGAACAAATGGGATACATATGCTTCCATCTTCCAT